>DWJK01007045.1:0-10101 GCA_018248815.1 Croniades pieria auraria
CACGCACGCACGCACGCACGCACGCACGCACGCACGCACGCACGCACGCACGCACGCACGCACGCACGCACGCACGTTCGCTCGCACGCACGCACACACAAGTTTTATCTAGTTTCCGTTTGGTTAAGAACACGAAGTAATTCAGTTTTGGATATATTACACTAATTATGATCTGTAACATAGTTACCCTAATCCAGAACTTAGTTGTGGCTAGCAGTGAGAATTAGTGATACGTAGTGGTCGAAGTCACAGACAGAATTCCGTAAGTATCGACTTAATCTACTGTCTTGTAATGCTATGTTAGATCATCGCTCTCTTAAGTTGATTTTTAACTGTTATTGTAACTAAAGTTTACATCTTTGAGAACGCAGTCAAGTAACAAGACGAATTGTGGTTAAATAACTGTGTAGCCGAGACTCACAAAGAGGTGTTGTGGCAAAGAAAGTAATCAAACAAAAAAATGCCTTCTATAATGTATGATTTAATAGTGTATACGTCAATACATCAATATATGTACGGGACAATTATCCTATAATATTACTGGTTTCTGTTCATACGTTTCTAGTTCAGGATCCGCATATCATGACATGGTTCACCACTCGGGTGGAAACCAATTCTTTTATAAGAGTGCGTTCTTTCACATAAATTTTAAGGTAATGCAACGTTCCCAAAACTGGCCCAAATATATTTTCTGACAAATGAGAGCGTCAGAAGTCTTCGAAGCCGACATTTGTGTATGAAGAGTGATTAATATAGAAGCACGCCATGTCTGTGAGGGTAGAGATTTTTGACACTCACTGCTCTCTACCTACCCGTTAAGGAACTTGGCGTGATGATGTCACACAACGATTATTGTTACAATCTTGTACATCATAACAGCCAGTAATGACTGCTTTACAATCGTTAAAATCACAAAACCCATGACAATAAAACAGTTATTTTTACGATACAGAAAGTAACAAAGCGTATTCAAACGTACGGCGTCTAATCGCTCATTAAGGCAGCATTCGAGGATAATTTCTCGATGGAACTCTTCCGGCTCGTGATTGCGGCCATTCATACATACGAAACAGCTTTGTGTGTGCTTACGAAATGTATACTTCGCGTTACTCCAACAATCAAATTGAACTTGGAACTCGACTGGGGTTAAATCGGTTTAATGAGAAGATTATGTACCCAATCGCAGGCCTAATTGAATTACATCAAAGACTTTGATCGAAGTGTTTATTAGTAATTCAACTAAATTATTATATATACCTCATGTGGTGTGGTTCTCGTAGCAATTTATTATTAACGTCCTTAGAAACTTTAATTCGAGGTGCACATATCGGATATATTCATGAATAATTTTAAAATCATGTATGAGAATAAAATATTCATAAAATGAATGAAGACATTTTGAGAAAATCCGTACAACTTAAATTTCGCCGTAATGATCTAAGGAACTTGTAAAACTGCCAATTCACGGTTCGGCAAAACGGAAAACTATAGCCGTATCCCTTCTCAGTGTGAATGAAGCTCATGTCTAATACTGGATAGCAAAATATAGGTCGATCAAAATGATAATGATCTCTGTGAAAACGTATAGTTCAAGACTACAATCTGAAGACACTAATTAGCTAGCATCGTTAGGCAGATATAACGACCATTCCTGAATTGTCCGCCTAGGAATTTTAACGATCTTAAACTATGTCCGCCTCACACTAATTTCTAGCCGTTTTCTTCGTAGAATTCATAAGACGGATTACTTTTATATTACCCCAGTTTCGGCTTTATCGTATTCTTATGTTAATTTTTTTATTTAAATTTAACAATACATTTTTTTTGGTATATTATTTATCGTAATAAATACACAATTTGTAAAATTACACAGCTGTATAAAAGAACGAAGATTATAGTTTTGCTTCGTAAGTGCTGTTAATATTATTATTATATAGTCACGTCTAAACGTTTACAGGATAGGCAGAGGGTACCGAGTGCTAAAATCTCTGTCCTTACAGATCTTGATCAGAAAAGAATCGTTCGAGCTAACTATATATATAGTTTGCCAATTATAATCGTGATTCATTAATATAGTTTAACTATGTGTCTATAAATTAATTAGATACCGAAGTGATTGCATATTATCCTTCATTTCTCACTACACCCCCCTAACGCCTACACCACCAATATTACTCTTCCCGATGACACCCACGACTGGTAGCCTTTCCTCCGTAACAGGAATGTTTCACAACTCACATATCTTCATATTTAACTAGCAAAGTTTCTATCACTAAAAGCCACAAAATAAACCAGAATTAATCTTGGCGCACTTTGAACAACATTATTGAGGCCTCAAAGGCGTCTAGATCACGATATTTCCCTTAACGGTTACAGCGAGTCATATACAATCATATAGAGACACGTAACTTCGTAGTCAGGTGCGTGCTAGGATTTGAAACCCACACCCTCTGAGAAGAGCATAAATCATGTAACATTCGTAGAGGGTCTACGAGACCTTTTCAAGCAAAAATATTCAGTTACCACGTTGTTTCTCTTGTATTTGTTACAGGAAAAGGTCGGAATAGCCCTGCGTTTATTTCAACATTATGCACGAATTTATCACAATTTTCGTAACTCGCAATTGATGCCTGCGGCTGGGGACAGATCAATAGCGGTTCTGAGATAGTGAACTATGTAATATTTTTATCAAACGAGTTTTATTTGCTTTAATATCCGCCTCGCGTCGTAAAAAGGTAATTTGATCCCCGAGAGCCTTTAATAATAGTATGATTAAACAATATAAAATTTTATGAACTACGTACCCTTATCCACGTACTTGTAAATATTATTATATATAACTGTACTAGAGGAATTGTTACAAGACAGAATAAGTTATAAAAAAAATAGTTTATTATTGAAACAATGTATTACTACAGTTGTCTTAATTTAAGTTACGGGTAGAATTTACCTGTATTTGTTCAGTGCCTGCCTCGTTGGTCGAGTGGTAGCAAGCGCGACTGTCAATCGGAAGGTCCTGGGTTCAAATCCCGGGGCCGAGTAGTATTTGATTTATCTAATTTAGAATTTCTAGTAGTGACACGAAGTTTTGATGGGTGCCCGGTGTATGGCAATAGACTCACCACCTATTCCATGGGACTTAAACGTAACTGGTGAAACGTGGGAGTGTACACTCTTCTGCCTACCCTTTCGGGGATTACGGAGTGATGTTACGTTTTGTTCAGTGAATAAGTCACATGACCGTTTTCACCGTATATTGCACATATGCTTTTATTCTAGAACTAAAGTCCAGTATGATTAAGATTTAATCTAGAATATCGGACCCTGTCTTCACGAAGCTGCACCATGCCCAGCTATCTGTCTAATACATGACATAAAATATTGTTATCGTGAAGAAATGTAGAGATGCCCTATTACACGAATTCCATGCTTCATTTTTCTTGTCTCTGTCTATTTCCAAATACAAGACGAGAATTATTAGTGCTAGATGCCGTTCTAATGTGGAATGTGGTAGAACATGGATGAGAATTCGGTTATGTGATAAAATATTGCTTTAGTTATAAATAGATATTTTTGCAAGATATTATTTTTAAGCTTTAATTCTTTTCATGACAGCAAATTAACATATATATAATTAAATTACTGCCTCGTTGTTCGAGTGGTTGCAAAGCGCGACGAGTGGTCGAAATGTCCCGGGTTTGAATCCCGAGACGGGTAGTAATGAATTTTTCAAACTTAGATTTTTAGTAACAGTTTCTAGTAGTGACTCGAAGTCTGGATTTGGTCTGGGTCATCACCTATTCCATTGTGAAACTTCAATGAAACTGATGAAACTACATTCCTCTGCCTACCCCTTTGGGGATTACGGGCGTGAAATTACGTTTATGTTAATTCACTTTCCCGTGTCACATAAAAATTTTTCCCCATATATTGTTCACACACACAGATTGTTAACGATTCTAAATGAAAATCAGTAACGAATATGAGCTATATAGGTCGTACATCATACATATCTTTACGCCAAGTCACTTACGGGATAGGCACGGGAGAACACGGAGTGCTAACCCCTATCCTTGTATACCTGCCGTGCTTCTCCCACAGGTCATTACGGTTTTAAAAATTGGTTTTGAATTAAAATAGATTGTAAGTTTAGGCTCGTTTGATCTTATTTTTGAATAATATGCTACTGACGAAAAAGGCGCGAATGACAAACACAATAAGCAGGTTATCATTTTAAATTTTGTATTCCAGAAATTCGTTCCAATTTAAAATTGATGATACTTTAGTACCTCATTTATTTTCCAGGGACACTCGAAGAATTATACTCAGTTACAGTTGAATGGAATTAATTAATTTAACTATTAAAACGCCCTAACGCAGTGAGAGACCGCAAACTATTAGCAAAGTTAAGCAACGTACGGTGCGGGCTGCGGTCGGATGGTTGACCGCTAATGGCGAATGTAACGAGCTACGATGATGCTAGAAGCAATCGGCCAGGCTGTTACCCTTAAACAATAATCATAATCCTCCAGAATCCTCTGCGAAAACTTTAAAACTGGTACTCTCAACGAAATTCATCAATTGAAGTTCCCGCAAAACCCGAAAATGTGTGCCATGATCTGCACCAGCGGTGGCATTTCCTTTATTGCAACACGTTAATGTTATCCACAATGTACATAGTCCTCCACTTATGTTAAATAGTTTTTCAAATTAAAAAAAGATAGAAATATACCATTTGATGCACTCTACCCACCCTCTAAGCGACCTGTCGCGACGATATAACAATAAATGAAGTAAGCCCTGTATATAACGTTACTAGGATATAACAACAAAAGTGTTTATGTCATTAATCTCGTAATTAGTAACGCCCACAGAATGTTCGTATGTGTAGAACACGTAAGCGATTTGCCCGGGGCTGTATCACCGCTACAGTTATTTCTTGGCAACTGTTAATAAACTACTTGTTACAGTCCGAAGGGTCTGAACTACGAATAAGACCTTTATACTAAATGTTACTTATGAAATCAATGTCAATGCTAAGCCTGTTTGCTGTAGCTCTGCTAATTATATAAAATATATTGAATAATAAACAAAATTAGATTGAAAAATTGAAAGCTGTGATAGCCTAGTGGTTAAAAATTCAGCCTCTCGCCCCGGGGTTGCTGGGTTCAAATCCATGGCGCGCACCTCTTTACAAAAGTGCGTTTTTAAGTTTAAATATCACTTGCTGACGGTGAAGGAAAACATCGTGAGGAAACCTGCATACCTTAGAATTGAAAAAAAAAATTCTAAGGTGTGTGATGTCTGCCAACCCGCACTTGGCCAGCGTGGCTGACTATGGCCTTAACCCTCTCAATATGAGAGTAGACCCATATTCCAACACTGTAATGATAAATGGGTCGATTATTTTTTTTCATTTTTTAAACAAAATTAAGCGGGTTTTATGCCAGAAACAATTATTTTCTTATTGTCCAAAATTATGTGCCGGATTATGGCAATACGCTCACCACCTATTCCATTGTGGGACGTAAACTTAACTGGTAAACGCGGGAGTGTCCTACACTTTTCTGTCTACCTCTTCAAGGATTACAAGCGTTACTTTGTTTTCATTAAGTCCAAAATTAATTGCAAATATTACTAGACTGTAGCGGCCGCATGCGACTACTGTCTCTTCGTTTGGACTTTCTTCACAGGAAAGAAAATTATAAAAAATTATTCAAATAATACCATAACACTAGTACTGGGAGTATCCTGCTACGCCGTAGCACTTAACGTGTTATAATCACCAACATTTTTATCATTCCACTGCTGGACCTGCGTCTCTTCTCAGAATGAGAACAGTCCTAGTCTGCCATGCTGGCCAAGTGTGACTTAGCAAGCTAACTACAGTATTAAGTGTAATAAGTGTGGCGTAGTGGCGCCATAGTACGAGATCCGGAATACATATATTGTGTTTCTTATATTCTTTGTATATACGAGTTATCGATAAAAGTTTATGACAGCGTTATTGCTATGACGTAACCTGTTGTATGCCATTTAGGCACAAGTTAACGTTCACTGTATCGGGGCAGTTCGAGATCAAGTATCTATTACGAAAAAGGCACGATATCTAAAAAGTTCTTCATCGTTTTTGCCCCGTATCTAGTATTTTTTCTTCTATATATACGTGCATGTATTTAATTTTTGTATATACCATATGCATTAGATTTATACTAAATCATATTTATATTATACATTAGTAACCATGCCATTTAATGTGAGCGCAGAAAACACACCAAAATACTTATTTGCTGTAAAGCAGCAGGGTTTTCGCTGTTGTGTTTCATCTTGCTATACATAGTACAATATGAGTTAATCCTCAAAGGATTGCATCTGTTCGCCCCTAAGACAGGATTTCGGTCCAATCTGAGATAGGATATAAATATAAATAGATAATAGAAGCCGATAAACGTTCACCTGGCAACACCTGACACTATTGTTTCGAAGATGTCTCACACCGCCCATAATAAAATCTTATACAATACAAGCCAAACTCTATAGAAAATGCCCAACGCTATGTCTAGACATAACAAGTTTATGTAACAGACAATAAAAATACTCACAAAAGGAAGTCTTGCTCCCAACATGGAGTCGGGCCCTTCACTGTCACCGTCGTCGACTTGACATTCTGTAGCTTGAGTGTCACGTATGTGTTGAATTGTGTTGCTGCAATCAAAAACACACCATATTGTAACACACCTAGATATATAATCCAACGACCGCCCCCAGCTTGAAAGAACTGAAATACTTTAAGTGCCCTCACGAATATTTCACGCTGGGCGAAGCGAAAGCGAAACGGTTACAAACAGACGTGTAGCGAAAAATGTTCCATGTATTCTTATAAATACAACATTAATAGAAGGACTACCTTTATTTATTGATAAGAAAACCGGCGTAAGCTTATAATATGATAATCGAATAACAAGTTTTTAAAACCATAGATAATGTACCTCGTTTTCTTTTTCCATTTTCAAAACGGAAATGAACAACCAATTCCTTACATCCCTCTCTCTTGTTCTAATCGTAAATGATAGGGCACGAGTTCTATCTATAAAAAATTGCCTATTCCAAGTCAAGACCAGAGCATGAATAATACAAACGCTTTCGTGACCAACGAATGAATGCTGAAAATGGCCGATAGACATGGCTAATATTGTAGTAAGGGTAACAAAATCTGATTATTATTATTATTATTACATCGCCATGAATAAAGACCCGTACACTTAGATAAACAGACGTAAAAATAGTTGATAGGTCGATATTAATGCATGTAAATATTAGATATATGATGGTACTAAGTCCTATAATAGAATTAAGATCTCTCTAGTATATTTTAATGTACCTTTTGACAAGCTTTTATCTTTTAAGCAGAAACAAATGAGGATGCCTCGACTAAGGGCAAAAAACCTAATGTAATATTTACTCAACCTGTTAGAAAAGCGAGGACGCTTTCGTCCAATGCCGGCATGTTTATCATCGCTTGCCTCGTATTTTTCTTCTGTTAAATTCCCTTTTTTGCGGAGATAGATTAAAATAAATAAACAGAGTAGTAAAAATGTTCCCTATTTCTTTGATCTTTTTGAAATAACCTACGTCAATCTTTTTTAATAACGTACCGTAATATATTTTTAAATAACAACTCATAATAGCAACGAAAAATATAATATCCATACGTGTCTCTTTGCTATTGTCGTGAACAAAATTTATAAAGAGTTGATTAAAAAACATAATATACGAGTACAGCTATATTATTTTCTATGGAACTAACTGAAAAAGTTAAAAAAAAAAACGCTACATTTACAAGACGATAAATTACTCGGCTAAATTTGAAAATGGAATAAAATATAACGAGTAATAATAAACTCCTATTTAGTTCAAAGTTAACGTAAGTCTGTCAAGTGACGTCATTGGAATATAGGTTAACGAGTTTAAATTGGAAGCCACTAGGTCACTGTGGATGTAAAGTTAAATTTTAATGAATGAATTCAATCGAAACTCCGTGATGAATATAATATATAAGTCAAGTATATTCGCGGAAAGGTTGAAAGAGATTAAAGACACGAAGTACTCTATCTTAAAAGATTTTCCAATAAATTATGGACATAAATTACTGGCAACCTTTTTATACTTTAAGTGTGTCATAACATTCTATTATGTATACGAGTATACATAATAGAATTATTATTATTATTAATTATTATATTATATAATAATTATTATTAATTATTTCATAATAACATATGATGTCATGCTTACCTTGTATACCAACATATCGCGCCTTTTTTACTGTAACAAAAGAAAAAAATATGTTAATAAATATTTCGAACAGATTCTTTTAGAGAATTGTATGTCATGTTACATCAATATAATTGGGAATACGCATTCCAATTAAACACAGCTTTGACTTTTTAAATGTGTTATTAAAACACAATGATTACATGTCTGATACATAATGTTTAAGCGTAAATATTTAAAGACATAAGATTTGCGGTTAAAATCAACGTGCAAGGACCGTAGAGCTTTTTGCACGAAAACCCGAACAATTCTCAAGTTTCAAGGATGACTTAAATGGATGCAATAATGTGGTAAGTTTCTTGGCGTTACCCGATGGAATTTAGATTGCCACTAAGCGTGATATATTTCTTACAATTTCTAATCGATTCACAGCTTTCATGTTCTTACAATAAATGTATACAATTAGACTGCCTGGTTAGTTGAGTGGTTGCAAGCGCGACTGCCGAATGCGAGGTCCTGGGTTCAAATCCCGGGTCGAGTACTACGGGAATTTTCTAATTTAGAATTTCTAGTAGTGACTCGGGCATATGGCAATAAATGGTGTATGACAATAGGCTCACCACCTATTCCATGGGATTAAACGTAACTGGTGAAAGGTGGGGGTGTACCACACTTCTCTGTCTACCCCTTCGGGGATTACAGCCGTGATGTTACGTATACAAATATATTGTATTATTGTAAACTAATACACAGATGTAAACTATATCTAATTTTTTGAACTACAAAAGCAAGAGAACAAAAATACAAGACAAATATATGTAACTAAGTAAATTATGTCTAAAGGTACATAAAAATGAAATAATGTCTGCCCATAATTTTTAAATCACAGCAGTAGCACATATTTTTCAGTCTCCGCCGCGACCTCGCTACAAACGGCGGGAGCTCATGAGGAAGGACCTCGTACAGGTCCGTAACCAGTCGGGCCGTTCCGAAAAACGTACGTGAGTTAAGCCGGTACATTTTTAATCATTTGTTTAAATACTCACGAAATATTTAATAGTAAAATTTATTTTAAGCGCAAATACCACGTGCACCTTTCCAAACCTCTATTATCCGTTTTTTTATGTTTGTCTCTCTATCTATATAATATTTAACACCGATTATATCAAAACAGCATAACTAATTTTGGCGGTACTTTTCTTAGTCATTCGATGTTTCCAAGTTTGAATCGTTACGAATAGAACAGGGTGGCTTTTGATTCACACATTTAGTTGTATTTCCTTATACGTTCGTGAAAACGCGAACAAAGACCCGAATAATAGCGTCGGACAAATAAAATTCAAAAGTAGGACGAGCCATATCGCCTCCCGCAGAGGTGTACTCAAAATAAAAGCGGTATTCCCTCGTTGTATAAATAAAAGTATGTGTTAGCCCAGATAAGATGGCGGGACATACCTATTTTAAAATTACAAATATAAATACAAAAATTCTTTATTGTACACCACAAAAATTAAAAACTACACCAAAAAACAATGATAACAAAGCATGTGACAATTGGCGGTCTTATCGCTTGGAGTGATCTCTTCCAGACAACCAACAAGATTGAAGGAAAAACAACAAACTAACAAATTAACTATGTATCGCCAACGATCATGGGCTAAATTTAATAATAATGGTGAATATTGAGCTTTTAAATGTAATATAATAATAACTATTAAAAAAAAAACTTGTTAAATTAAATTGTTATTAATATTTATTTATTTATTTAACCACGCCAACAGCTTAACAAACAAAACTTATAAACTATAATATTATACGTATACAACT
>DWJK01007046.1:0-10100 GCA_018248815.1 Croniades pieria auraria
TAAAAATAAAACTTTTAAATCGCTGTCCTGTAAAGTTCAAAAAATGTCGCTTCAACCCATTTGCCTTTTAAGCGTCGGTATATATCGAATATATTGTGGCTCTAGCGCATATTCGATAATGTGTATAGCCAAGGCTTTCATAAACATAAACAATTTACTGCCTCGTTGGTCGAGTGGGTGCAAGCGCGACTGCCAAGGTCCTGGGTTCAAATTCCGCGTCGGGGACTATAATTTAGAATTTCTAGTGGTAACTGAGAGTCTGGATCTGTGCCCGGTGTAGGGCAATAGACTCACCACTTATTCCATTCCTCTGCTTACCCCTTCGGGGATAACAGGCGTGATGTTACGTTTTAACGAGCAATTTAAAACGCTCTTTTTATTATGAATATTTGGTTAATCTAAGCGAATTTTATTTAAGTTTCGACGCAATCGACATATACATATTTCGACGATATGATTAGATATATCAGTTGACGTCTGTATTTTTCCGAAAGAGAAAACAGAAATTACTATTAATAATACATAATTCCCGTATTAAGAGTACGCTAATTGCTTACATTGGATACCGTCCGTAGAGAGATGAATATTGCGTATATTGATTGGGGATTAATACATTTAACCCGGAGTGGATATTGCACCAACTGAACATCCAAACCGGGCTAAATCGTGTCGTTACTGAGCTGTGCTCGGTAAAACACGTCATTTATACCCATGGCCTCAGCAATCTGACCTCGATGTAACATTCTTAATAGAAAGATTACCGTCCAGCGTTATTGTTATCGAACGAGTGAGTTATGCAGTAATTGAGCAATAAAGCGTAATAGTATGCCATGCGATATTTTCTGAACAATTGTCAGTCGTATGTGTGCTGTTACGATAGTAAATTACTGTAAAATGTAGCTTTAAAGTCCCGGAAAGTCGTTCGTGTGCCACTCGCTTTATACGTTATTATTAAAACTTTGCTTTTTAGTTTGATCAGTCGTTTGTGTGACATTCGAAGTTAGAGCTTAATGACAAAGTGACTAATTGTATTGAAAGTGGTATTACCATATCATTAACAGGATTCTCTATGGATATTCGTATAATTCTCTAGAGATTGAAGATATTTAGCAGCAATTAAAGAAATAGTTTATGACAAGAATATAAAGAGCTGGTTAAATGAGGGTCAAAGGAATTGGTGTCAAAGGGGGAGGCAAATTGCCAGTCAGCAAGGTGAGGTGGTATAAACTTTAATGGAATTATCATGATTTAAAATGAACTGACCCGTACAAGTGTTCTGTTCTTCTACAATACAGAAGACAACTTGCTCTTGTAAAATCGGGGGGTGGTCGTTGATTTGACGACCGCTGTTTAGCGATGAAGCTGAGCAACTGAAGTGATGCATCTGTAAAAATTAACAAGGGAATGACTGATCTACCCGACGTGCTATAGTTTGGCTTAATTTCAATTCACAATCCAAAATCGACAAGTTCTAAAGGCACTTTAGGTACCTCTTCGCACAATTTAATTTCGTTTAAAAATAAACGAAATTAAATTGTGCGAATACATATATAAATATATCACTTTTCTTGTTCACTTCTGAACTACAGGGAATGTAACTTTTCGAGTAGGAATAAAGTGCGGAAAAAATATCTCGACAATATTGCAAATTAGCAGCTATTGATCGCTTATACTAAATCAGCAATGAAAAATGGTTTTGGAGTAAGACACAAGATAGGCAGGCTATTGGACATAAAAATAAACAAAATCGTGTGAACAGGATCGAAAAATTATGACATGATGTTCATACGAAAGGTGTACTGTTTCAAATTAGTCACGCTCAAACAAGTAAGAAAGGCCTAAGCGTAGGCTATTTTTGAATTTGCTATAGCGTATTCCATTGCCGACAGATTATATAAAATACATGTCGGCGAGTGACATACGCAGTGTCTGTGCTGAACATAAATGATAATGGTAAAACAAAGCACGTCAGGTCTGTAACGATAGAGATATTTGGAAATCGGTGCCCTTTGTGTACCCCTTAAAGGACTTGGCGCAACGGTACGATAATATGATAATGAAGATAGACATTCAGATAAGATCAACAATAAATTGATTTTCAAATGACTAATGTACAGTTAGGTTGGGTTGTTTTAAGGCAAGAATTTTTAAAATATTGCCTATATTTATATTGCCTTTGTTTACTTTTAATTATTTTCACACAACAATTTATAAACATTATAACAAGCTTATCTTAAACATCATACTACATGAGATTAAAACGGACACAGAAGTAAACAACACGATGAAAAGTAATCATGAAATATACTGACCTGCGCTGAAGCAAAGTGTAATGAAACTGAAAATTCTTGAAGCATTATATTCGTTGCGTTTTCTTTCAATTTCATTTACACTCCCGTCTCTCGGGCAATGTAATTTTTTATCTGAAAGCGGAAACAGCGTCATCCGATATGTGCTCATTGGGGGAGGCGTATGTCCAGCAGCGATCTGAGATGGTGATGAATGTGCTCGAAGCGAGTATACTATAAATTCGATGTTACCGTAGCGCGTGTTTGTTCAAGCGTAACCTAACATTGGCTACATTTGTAAGATAAATACGCTGACGAGTGAAAAAAACAACGAACTATCCCAAAATAGATCTAAAATTGAAGTTTATTTTCAATGTTACTTCGCTTTAAGAACGTAACAGAGTAAATAAAATACCGGAATTCGAAGTTAAGAATATCGAGGAAATAACAGTTTAAACTCTGAAGTATTGGTTCACGGCTTTTCAGATTCAAATTAACTTTACATAGAATGAAATGTATTTAATTCGCTCTGTAAATGAGTGTATTTATTAAAATAAATGAATATATGAATATGGATTAAATGATAGTTATTTTTTCTAAAGGGTATCTACTTATTTAATTAAAATACACACACAACTCTTCTCGAAGACGTTTGCGGCGCAGGGATACAACAGATGCGTAAAATTACTTGGAAATAGCATAGAAAGAAACTCCACCTGTAAAAGAAATACTTTTTGCTCATGAAAAAGTCTCATTTTTATTATCGTAGTAAATTACGAATTGAAATGAATTTCGGAATGAAGCGAAATGTTACGAAATGAAATGTTTCGAAATATTCTCACCAACACTACAACAGTAAAAAAGCATTAGCGCAGTTATTCCGACAATCCTATAGCGTATCAGAATAAGGGCGGGACTTATTATAATAAGTAACGCCAGACACTTTCATACGCAAAGTACACTAAATAGAAAGGAAAATAAAATTTCCCTATTCACAGAAAAGTGAATTTCATAGAAAAGTGTAAAACATTGTCTTACTAGTATAAGTCAATACATGTTTTATGTAATAATTTTATAATTTATTAAAGGGGATGTTTATTTATCTACTTTTGATAGGAACCAATAATCCTGATTCACGAAATAGGTAACGAGATACAAATTTTAGAATAAATCTGTACAAGAACTAATTATAACCACAGTCAATAAAAATGCCACGTATCAAGTAGATCGAAACGTAAGAACACATAAAAAGTGTAAAAAAGTCCACTAGCCGTAGAGAAACATTAGACAAAAATCGGTTCAAATATAGATATAGTAGGTACAAGAAAATCGAGTACGCATTAATTACCATTATTGACTCATTAATTTTATTAATTTTTCTCTTTTACTTACTCTTGTTGCAAATGTTCAAATGAGCCACTCGATAGTAGAAGAGACTGCGGAAACTTCACTCGCAGGAAAGACTGGCTGTGGAACGAACGGAAATATCCCAGTTTTGTAATTGGTAACAAATGTAATCTAACACAATTACAAATTATAAGATAATTGAACAGATGTTTCGAAATTCAATTCACTGACGCGTATGGTTACAGCGCGAGTGCAGTTACATTTCGACAATGCTGTAGCGTGTCTACTCGTCACCGACATAGCTTGTCCTGGTTACGCCGGTGACGTTCATACGCAGGTTACTTACGCTAAAAAGAAAACAAAAAAGCGTTGTTAGAGCGTGTAAAGCGAAATAGTGGACGAATTTAAGGTAAGTTGTACGTAGCTAAGGGAGAAACGTGATCTACAAATTAACTTAACATTTTAGAAGCACGAAGCTTATGATGAGAAATAAGGAGTACTAACATTACTTATAGAAAATAACATTAACATATTTTAATAACCCGTGCCTGAGCTAATCGATTTGGAAAATTATAACGATGCATGATCAACTATTGACTTTTATGGAAATCGAACGTATAAGAAATAGTGTAGATCATAATTTCTAATATGTGTAAGGCTGTAAAAGAACGCTATTGTTGTACGCTACGCTACTTGAATGTTGTCAGAATAAAGCATCTCACCTTTACTTGCAGATCTTTGAATAAACCACAAAATACGACGAATACAAGACGTTTGGGGCCCCGTGGCTAAGGGTGATGTGGATTTTATGTTGCATTGGCTTTCGGGAAATCCAGCCTGGTGGAGTGACGATTTACGCAAAGTGGCTGGCAGCGGTTGGATGCGAAGAGCTGGTGATTAAGATACAATAGTGCATTGTTAATAAAAATCGTAGGGGTTTCGTTGCACAAATAATATATCTGAAATGAAATTTCCAAAATGGTTTATTACAACACACATTGTACGTCGATGGAGGTGCAGCAGCACTCCCCGATCATTGACGCTTACCCCTCGAGTTGCGGAAGCGAGAGACGCGATCGAGGAGCGAGACGAAAAGGGCACATACACGTCGTTCTATTAGGGCGTTACTGAGCTCCGCGGGGGCAGCGGCGCGGAGAGGCGGTGAGGCCCAGCGCGTGGGCAGCGAGCCGCGCGATTGGACGGCGCCGCACGCAAGCGTTCGAATTGTTCCCAGATAACTTACAGTTGACAGATAATATACTCAAGGCGCGCTATAAAGTGTGTTTTGAAAACTATGGCGAATTTGTAAACCTCTTGACTTTTTACATAATACCTTATAAACTTATAAAAAATGTTTCAAAATTCTACTCATTAACACTAATTTATTATAGCGTTAATGCAATTTAATTATGACAATGCTGTAGCGTATCTAGATACCAAAATAACTTTTTATAAGTTACACCGGTGAGGTTCATACGCATATTAGACATAAAACTTTATCAAAAATAAACAAATGTATGTAGGTACCTATGTATAGGTATATAAAATAATGAAGAACATACTAACCAAAGTCTGACGTAAATTTATTGAACATATATACGAAAGTGTCATTGGTAAATCCGTATTTCCCAAAGAAATCAATTTTCCGTTCAATAATCTCCTTTCGCGTTTCCGAACTTCCTGTGTTCAAGGAGTGTTCATGTTAATATAGTCAGGTTTCAAGAGGGTTCAAGGGGTCTTATTGTTAGATGATGACGTTACAATATTATTTGTCTCGAACTTCGCAACGAACACAAACCTTTTAGGTAGTGTGTCGTGCGCCTGTTTTCGATATTACTCTATTAAAATAATTTTGTCCGTGTAAATAGACATTAGGTACTTATGAGACATCCTAGAAGTAGACATACCTGAACGAAATATATTGTAAAGAATATTAATGTAGATGTCTATTAACCTGGTTGGTTTTACCTCTGAGTATAACTACAAAATATCGTAAACCGTCTTGCACTATATATATCTGGTATTGTTAAAATTAATAAAATGTTGCAAGTAAATATTAATAGACATGATCGTGGGAATAACTCGACAGAATTTACTATAATAATACAATACAAATACTTTATTGTGTATCATATAAAATACAAAGTACGGAATAACAAAATTCGGTAAAAACAAACGGCGGTGTTATCGCTCAACGAACGATCTCTTCCAGACAACCTTTACTGGAAGGACCTTATTTAAAAAGAAAAGAAAGTTATAGTTTGGGTTGTACACTCGCAGGTGAGGGCAGCACTGCTGCACTCAAGCCATGATTAACCAACAATATATGTATTATTGTATTTTGTTATTCAATGTGTGGTTTAAGTTTTACTGCAATCCTCAGAATTATTAATATACCTCTAACACAGATTATCAGATTGATTTAATATAGAACTTAGAGCACTCTCAAATTAAATGCAATGTCTAGGAACTGCAGTCACCACAAGGAATGCACTTTTGAAATCGCTCATCACAAAAATTCCTTGGTAATTTAAAGTGCTTTAATAAATTCTCACATATGGATCTTTATGTTATTATATATGTGGCACTAAAAGACGCCAATATTTATATTCCCATTCGAATGTTCTTTGTTTGCAGAGTCAATATTTTCATAATACCAACCACAAGTAGACTGACTTCTATTAACATACTCCACCGCTTCGAAAAGTTATTTGTTTTGAAAGCAAAGAAAAAATACGGGATATTTTCTTTAGCGCCAGCTTGTACTCAAACGGCCAAGTGTCGGTAATATGAAGTTACATTTCGGAGTAGTTAGTTAATTTTCTGTGCTCATGGCTATGATTTTAAAATTTATTTAAATAAATTAATTTGGAAAGAAACTTGTTATCGAGAATTGAACGGTGTGTTCATAACACGTGACACCCTATAACACGTTTAAATTTAATTTTATTCTTTGGTATTTTAACAAAGAGTATGATTCTAATTATGGAGTTTTCCTTTGAAGGTATATGTACGTTTGAAATCTTTGTATTGGTAAGTAAAGGAATCATAGATCGTGCGAAATTTAGGGTAGCTGTAGGTAACTCTACTATAGTCACTATTAGAGTAGAATTTGTCTAAAGAACTCTTTAAAATGTGAGTGCATTATTATTAGGGTGTCACTTTTGACGTGATGCATATTAAATAGTATAAAAATATAAGGCATCAACATCGCTACAATTAAGTTTTATTTTCGCAGATTATAGTACTGTACACTTAATAACGGAGGCAATCAGATGCGAAAAAATAATTGGGCAATAAAGTGTATTAACACATAAAATCGTGAAGGAATGTAATATAGATATTACATATGTTTCAGATGTTCATAGTATGTCGCTAACCTTAACCGCTAACTTAACTTATAATATTTGAACTGTTGTGCAAATTGTTTTTTAAAATTATGTCACGGTATATTCAATATTTTTTTTTTCTGTTTCAGAATGTCGCACTACTGGCTCATCATCACCCTTTGGTTCGGCACCGCCAGCCTTCAGTACATCAACACTGCTGGGCCAGCATCTGACAGTGTCCTGGAACCTGTTGACTCCATTCCTTTTCAACCGTTATCATACGCGACCTATTTCAACCTGCCTTCTGCAAGAAACGAATACGAATCCTTCCAAAACAATGGCGACGCGGAACACACGCAATATTATCAACAAGAGCAATCGGATCTTCAACGAAAAAGACGCACAATCGAGGAAGAGAGTGAAGATGTAACAGATAGACGTTGGGAACCTAACTTGGAAGAACTGGATAAAGCGGTCTATCTGCGTAACGATGACAAAGTTGGCAGTCAATTCATAGTACAAAATTTGCCCGGTGCAAACGAGGAAAATAATACTGAAATGAGCTTACTGAACTCCGTCGAAAAACGAAGCTTTAGCCCGTGGGGTGGCAAGAGGGGGGATAAAACCAGTGTCGAACATGTATGGACTTGGAAACGCGCATCCAACCTCAGGGAACCTAGCATGCCAAAACGGGTTCGTTTCAGCCCTTGGGGAGGGAAACGCAGCGGGCAAATGATTTATAAACCAGGTGCGAAAGGATCCAAGGTTATATTTTCGTCTTCTGTACCGGAACTAACCCGGATTGTATCTAACTATTCACCTAACAACGATAGGCTGGATCTCGCTGGCTTCCAGTTCGTCCCTTCTATAGATAAACGGCATCCTATAAAATTCTTAGCGCTAAGCACTAAAATAGACGACAGGATTTTCAGAGATGAGCTACCTTTCAAGACCTTCATACAATCACTGCCGAGAATTTTCAAGCCTGGCCATACTTATTCTGACATCAACCTGAAGAAAGATGGCAAGAGGAAAGTCAAATTTAGCGCATGGGGAGGTAAAAGATCTCCACCGATCATTGGACCGATCTGGACTCCCGCACCCCAAGACGTTAAAGAATCAACATTGGATTCTATAGTACTTATCCGAAACAGTCAAGACAACGAAGACGGAAAAACGTTTTAAATGGTACAGCACAAGGAAACATTCGTTATAATTTAATCTTTCTGCATAACATTTTCAAAAACCCAATGTAAACAGTCAGAAACAACAATGTAGCTAAAATATGTGCTATATACGCCATTTTTACTTAAATAGCAAATTGGAATTTTAAAACAAGAAAATGGCGAGTATTCCACGTTTTTGACGAAATGGCTGGATTCGTCAAAGGCGAAATATTACCCTGTTAATGATTATGTCAGTATAATTAAAAAAAGCGAGAATTAGGTAGTTTTGTTTAAAGAAATATACCTATTAGTCAATTGAACTATCTAAGATTATTTTTCTCTAGTGATAATGAAACGGACTTTGGCTTATCGTAAATTGTTCTAACTTAATCAAAATAAAAATGTTACTCAAACAATTGTTAGTAAATAAAACAGTGTTGTGTTCTGATAATCACATTATGTTGAATTGGTATTTTTAATTCCCACATACATAATATGTATATTTCTAGACTATGGCCTTAACCCTCTCAATATGAGAGGAGACCCGTATTCCAACAATGGAATGATAAATGGGTCGATTATTATTTTTTTTTTACATATATTTCTTAATTATCAACAATGATATACAAAGACCTGATTGAAGAGCAACTGGGGAAGTATCATGTGCTTATTTTAGAAACAAATCAGTATTGTCTGCAAGCTCGTGTTTCGATATTAATAAATGTCTCGATTCGAAAAGCGGCAGATTTTATAACTATTCATAGTGTGGCAATGTGTGTGAACTTCCAATTGAATTTAGAATATGAGAAGTTATATAGCTGTAAATTATTTCTCATTCAGATGGATTGCTAGTCCCTTTGCCACTAGTAAAAATCAAAATGTAACTACTATTTAGTGGTAATATTATTACGGTTACCATAATTACGCTTTTACAAATATTCTCTACGCAAGTCATATGCTTTCACATGCAGTAATTAAGCCACTTGGCAGTATGGTCACATTCACAAGTAATAATTTTGGGACGATATGACACGTTAGATATTGGCATCGGCAACTTCTACAGTTGGCTTGCACACAATGCGCTACATAATCAAAACCTTTACAGTTGACTGTCATTATTGCGTTCTTAAATTTACCTTGTTCACCGCTGTTGAAAACTTTACGCTGTAGTTTAAGTACTGCGTAGTCATATTCAACTAATAACAAGTGGTCTATGCACATTATATATTCGTAAAATATATAGATTAGGGCCAACTTAGAATATACCGTATTGTTTAAATATACGAGTTGCTACTTAGACGAAGTGTACGAAATTTTCAAACTTACCTATAATGTTCTCGACGGCGAGCACGTGCTCTGTTAGATCTGTTGATAATAAAAAATATAGCATTACAGATTTTTCTAAAGCGTTGATTACAAAGCTTTGGACTTTTTTGTGCTATCACTTTAGACCATTTTAGGAGGACACAATCAGATTATTATGCTGAGCACGAACAGTATTTGAACCTTGTTTAGTGTAGCATTTTTTTAACCACTTTAATACAGTTATTTTACAAGCTTTTATTAATTAACTTGCAATGAATGTTGCAATTGTTTGTCCGGGTGGAATCTTGCAACTGAATTTTAAATCAGTTGTCTTCATCCGATTGAGCTGAAATATTTATATATTCATATTGTAATCGATATGTCGAATTATTCATTATAATCGAATCGATTTAATGGTGACAATTGGGAATAGCACGAAGGCATTCGAGCACTGACGGTTGTGTTTGGATTGGAATCTGATTTTTATTGTAATTTTGGGTGAAATATACCTAAGTGTCCCAGAATAAGCAGTAATTATTTAAAGGCTCCCCTTTGAGTAGTGTTTAATAATGGTCTACACGCTTATTTTGGATGACAATGCATGCTTAGCTATGTGACGTCATTCTGATTCCAATATGGCGGATCATTAAAGATGGCGGTCGAGT
>DWJK01007047.1:0-10100 GCA_018248815.1 Croniades pieria auraria
AGTATGTCTATCTCGGGCAAATATTGCAGTTGGGTAGAAACAACTTCGAGAGGGAGGCTTGCAGAAGAATACAGCTTAGCTGGGCGGCATATAGGAAACTTCGTCAATCTTTTCGTCACACATACCACAAGCTCTAAAGACAAAAGCCTTTAATGAGTGCGTTCTACCCGTCATATATAATCATGTCATGATAATTTAACCAAGTTTTCCTTGGCCTTCTTCATTCCTTCCAGCTATCCAAATAAATAAAGTATTTTTTTTTTTTTTTTTTATCCACATTCATGTTAAACACAAGTTTTCTCACTCGATTTTTACCTGTCCTCATAACGTGTTCAATCCATCTTAGACGATTTTCCTCTTACCTTTTCTGTCATTTCGCTCCTTTCAAGTTTCTTACAGTATGTTTATTTCTAACCTGAATATTTTCGACGTCTGCATCTTTAGGTGCAGAAAAAAAAACGGTTTTACGATAAATGCAGACCGAGTTAATGTTACAAAAGCCCGTGTGTCACCCGACCTTCTCTTTAGTGCCATAAATATCCTAAACGAAAAGAAAAGTAATGAGAATTGTTTTGCAAGTGTCATATAAATTTTGTTTTAATGTATTATTGGGTTTTTCTAACTCGAAATTCCCAGAAATAGCACAGAGTCTGGATCTGTACCCCGTGTATGGATTCACCCCCTATTTCACAGGAAGACGTATAACTACTAACTCGTGGGACTGTACTACACTCCTATGTCTACCGCTTTAGAAAAATACAAGCGTGATGTTTTTTTTCATATAAGATTTCAATTTTAAATACAGCTTCGCCTAATACTTGTACATACGAGTATATGTTGCTGTGAATGACATTGAGTAGGCACCGCATTGGGTAAATTTACTCATTCATTAGCCTTGCACGTTAGACGAGTACTCATGTGAGCTGGTATATTTGCTCCCATTAGGCAGTTCATTCCCGATCACTCGTTCTCGAACGAGCGAAACATGAACTAATAATGCGTTACAGCAGGAATGTACGTTCAGAAATATTGAATTCTTTCACAGATAAAAAAAAAATAATAAAGTTATTAATGAATTAGTAAAAATTGTCATTATTTATTTAATTGACATTTAAATTTTATTTTATTTATCGTTATTAACACCGTTTTACATGGTGTTTACTTTAATTATTGCATTCAAGGACTTGTCGATGTCATCAATCAGTTCAAAGTATGCGCGAACATACTCGTGAAACCATTGCGAATCATTATTATCACTCTCCTTTTACGCAAAGGTTAGTTCAAAACGTAAATCGGATAAAATGTCCTCGTTTCCACAGAGACCGAGATGCAGGACCTTGAGGCGATTTATACATACATGGGTATTGTGTCAAAGGAATATTCGTGTCTTTATATTTACAAAGGCCCCCATCGTGTACCTCGCCTGAAGGTAAATTGCTGTTACCATATGAGAAATCTATGTTGCTGAATAATACAGCAATTAAATATGATTGTCTATTAATAATAAGATTCTGTAATAACCTTGTACAACGCGTATAGGAGAATCGGGAAAAAAGTTTTTTCATATTGTCGGGTAAAATATATACTTTTTTTCTCACAAAGTGGGGTTTTAAGATCAAAAGAAAATAGGATACTCATTTGTTTTCTTACTCAATACGGATTTCAATGAAAAGTTTGGGGTTGCTTGAAATCTATTCCTTTTCATTGCTTCATCCTGTTTAGTGAAGATATGATGTAGCTTAGGTATTTCTGGTTTTGATGAGTGTGGGAGAATTGTATAGATATAAATACATGGATATCTTTGGCCACATTTGCTTGCTCTGGTCTCATTTTCTACCGCTTTAGTTAAAAAAGCAACTGACTCGTCGTTATTGTGAAAGAATTCATTTTAGATCATATACTTTTTCACGTAGTTTTCACTAAAACGTTATTCAGTTATGTCAAATGATAAAAATCCCAATAAACGTTGTATTCAAACTTACTTTTATACGGTGTTTGGAGAAGGTTCTATTAACCCATAAAATTGCACTACACTACCACGTAAAACAGACTCTTGAACAGAGCTATTTATGTAAATTTTCGTAACACAAAGACATCTTTTTAATTTCGCTCAACTCTATTTTAATCTCAGCGCAGACCGAGAGTGCCACTTTTTATAATTAATTTTTATAAAAACCTCACCTTGAGAGCCACTAAATTAATTTAATTAAAAGTAACCCACTGTTTTACTACTGTTATTAAGGGAAATTTAAAAAGTATGGTATCACTAATGAGAATTTGGAATTTTATTTATGGGAGATTTGAATATTTTACAACTTTGTGTTACGTAAAAAAGTTTTTATTTCCAATAGAGGAGGAGCTACGTACATAATCGATTTCCCTCCCAAACAAACGTTCGTTTTATTGTTGCCAAACTGACTTTGCATGATGGATGGCTGACGAAGAAAACAAAGTTGAAAAAAATTTGTCATCAATGTGACTGAAAATAACGTGTGAATATTTTTCCATTGAGTGGTGTGGCTTCGGAAAACCGAATGTACTACTCGTAAATTGACAATATTGGTACCGCTTACTAAAAATGTCGTTTTTGTGGTGGCCTGATAATCTAGATCTATCTGGAAGAATCTCGAAATCTAGACGTGCAATTTAACATCTGCTATATCGAAATCCCAAGAATCGTTGGCGACATGGAAAAAACCTTGTTGAAATTGAACATCATGGCGTGATCCAACTGGACTTAATTTTTTTCATAGAATATTAGCCATAAATTAAGTGACTAAACTTCAAGAGTAAGTTGGCTAAAGTCGTGAGGTATAAAAGACCTTAGCTGAATGCTTCATAACACAATGTTTAGAGAGCCGAATAGCGTGGGCGTATTTGTACTGATATTGTTAACATAACGAGGGTTAAGGATTCGATTGTACGATAATTCGAAGACAAACAATATTCGCGACGGACACAAATAACTCGTAAAAGATATTAAATAAAAAATCACCGTATGCTCATAATTTGCTCTTAAAAAGTATGTACCTTTTTTGAATTTCTTTAAAAAACAATCTTTTTCAGCTGTCTTTTCCGCGTTCAGGCGCAAGAAGTTAGTAAAATTCCATAAAGCGGTTTAGGAGATTTTTACCGCAGATTTAATTTTCCCCGCCGTCGGCCCCGAGGTGTATAAAGCTTACGTTCAAAAGACAGAGTTATAGACCATATAAAGGCTTTCGTTAACTTGATACACGGCACACATTTACTACTGTGTGTTTTGTGTGTCGTGTGAGTTATGGTTCGGCTTATTCATGTAGACTTTATTCTATTGTGAAGTTATGCAGTTCAGAGCCCGGTCAGGATTACGATATACGTAACATCAGACCTATAATCCTCGAAGGAATATGCATAGGAATATAGTACACCCCTACGTTTCATCAGTTACGTTTAAGTCCCATGGAATAGGTAGTGATCCTATTGCAACTCACCGGTCACAGATCCAGGACTCCGAGTCACTACTAGAAATTCCATATTAGAAAAATCCGATACTATCCGACCCCGGATTTGAACCCAGGACCACTCGATCGGCAATTGCGCTTGCAACCACTCAACTAACGAGGCAGTCAACGATTAGGATATGTGACCACTAATGTCGCATTTATAAGCACCGTTTCCCAGCTTTACAAGGCATGTAAAGTTTTTGAACTCTATCTTTATCCCTAGATAATAACAATAAAGCATTTCCGTTTTTCATAGGAAGCTATAAATAGTTAATTTTTTAAGTCTATTTATTCCTTAATTTTCACTCGAGTTTTTTATTTTAGGAATTTAATTGTCTTTAATTTATAAGAAATAAGAAAAAGCGTATGATGGTAAATACCTTCATGACATATGCACCACCCCTTCTTCCACAAAGGGCACATGAGCATGCAGACAATAAAAGGTATGCACTGTGATCGTACGTAACTCTACCAAAACATGTTTCGCCCTGAAACGAAACATGCTTATTATTATTGATTCTACAACTATCGTAGAGCACTCGGCGTATGTACAAATATTTAATACAAATGTAGAGTCTATAATAACTATTAAGTATATAAATGTAGAGTATACTATATATAGTCTCCATAGAGAACTATACAAATGTAGAGTCTATAATAACTATTAGCATATATTAATAGACAACAATGGAAATTGTCAATAATCAATAATAGTCAATACTCTACGCGACAATCATAGATAGAGTCAATAGTCCCAAAACGATTTGTTTTGCAAAGCTAATTGAATTTGATTCGTAAACACGTTTATGTTTTTGGAACTAGCTAGACAAAAGCTGATATACTTAACCTAGTTATCATTCCATATCCATCACACCTATAATCCCAGAAGGGGTAGGCAGAGGAATATTGGAAGTCTCCACGTTTTACCGTACACGACCCGGGATGCGACCCCAAGACCTCTGGATCATCAGCTCTTTGCCACTGCTCAACCAACGAGGCAGTAACCTAACAGAGAAGTGACAGAGTTTTACTGTTTCACCCGCAGGTTATTTTTCAATTCCTTTTTAGGTACATTTGTAGTAATAGAGATATATATTTATATGCGTATAAATATAAGCAGAGATAACGTACTGGTATACATATATTTTAGCCTCCTATTTCGGTGTCCCAAGTTCAAATCCTGACACGTCTCTGACTTCAAAGTTAGTGCTATGATATATGCTATTTTCAGATTAAATATCATTATTTGTATTTATACAAATATGCCTGGAAATCTGTACAACGTAGAGTTCCTCATAATATTTTTTTATTTGCATGATGCGCAAGCCCACAATAGACCAGTATGGCAGACAATGACCGGAACCTTCTTATTCTGAGAGGAGGCACGTGTCCAACATTGGTACAATGAATAGGTTGATGTGTATGGATAAAATTTTTACACACCTACTTGAGTTCTTAGTCATTTCAATGAATTAAAGTTTCATAGAAGCCCTACGCGACCCTCTAAAGATGTAATTACCATCAAAAAATGTTTTGGTCATCGATATAAACGCCTTTTATAGTATCTGATGTTTTATGACAAGCCTGTATTCCTTCACTGACATGTGATTTTTACGCTCGACTTGATTGTAGTGTCCTACGGGACGTGTCCTACTCGGGAACAATACACACTCCAATGTCGTGCACACTGGGGGGAAGTATGACTGCCAACATCATAATTAAAGCTTGTTTAAATAAACTTTCAATAAAGAAGAACGTAATATTACGCCTGTTATTCGTAAAGCGGTAAGCAGAGGAGCATAGTGCGCACTCGGGTTTTACCAGTTAGGTTTACGTCCCACAATGGAATAGGTATAAAATAGAAATGTTTGAGTGATTAGAATTATCCTGAAAATTAATAACATTCGTTCCTACCTGAAAAAGAACAAGAGACTTCCACGAAATCGCTGTAAAATATATAACAGTAATCTGCTTTCTTTAGATTATCCAATTAATATAATATATTGTACCTGGCACCCTTAAAGTGACACGAGCAGTGCGTGGTGGGTGAGCAGACAGCTGACAGTCGTAGAACGCGGCATCTGATGGCCGGACCTCTCTGACCTCCAGCCTCCAGATGTCTGGTGGGATGAAACGGGCTGAATACCTGGAAAGAGAATATTTTTTTAAATCTGTGATTTATTTGACAATGGATTGATTCTTTATTAAACATCCATATGTCACTGATATGCAATAAGTTTATAAAAGAAGTTCCATATGGTGAAATAAATAACTTTATTATATGGACTATAAAAAATCCAAACTACGTATGAATATTGAACTGAAAAGCGAGAATGGTATCACCGTAATTGTTATTCTATTTACTTATTTCCATTAAAAATTACGTAAGTAACCCATAGAGTAAACTTTTAAATGTTCTATTCGCTTAAAATATTTCACTAGTTCCAAATTTCACATAATCATCTTCATGAATTGAAAGAAAATATAATTTGTTATAAGTCTGTCATTTGTTAATAACAATGACGTAACACCACGTCTATAATCTCCGAAGGGGTAGATAGAGGAGTGCAGTATACTCCTACGTTTCACCAGTTACGTTTTTAAGTCCCATTGAATAGGTAGTGAGCCAATTAATTACATATAATAACAATGTATAATGATATAATTAATGATAGCTAAAAGTGGTAATGGCGCGCACCTTTCTACAAAACTGCGTTTTTAAGTTTAAATATCACTTACTAACGGTGAAGGAAAACATCGTGGAAACCTGCATACCTTAGAAAACATAAAAAAAAAATTCTAAGATGTATGAAGTCTGCCAACCAGCACTTGGCCAGCGTTACAGACTGTGGCCTTAACCCACTCAATATGAGAGGAGAACCATATCCCAACAGTGGAATGATATCATATATCATTCCACTGTTGGGATATCGATTATTATTATTATTACAAGTGGTAAAGTAGTAATAACATTAATAGTGCCGAAATAGTATTAATTAACAGTGTCAAGCGTCAAAAAACTCATAACATATTATCAGCTCGTGCCAGACTTTGATGAACGTAGCTGGCCGCTCTTAATGAGCACTTTAACACACTTTCATTGGGAGATCACTGAGGGGAGTTTGGCCCATTATCCCCGTGCTGGGCATGCGTTGGGGACTACTAATATAAATTTAAACATTCTACGTTTGCTGTTGTGGTAATAGTACTAACTGTAGTAATACTAGCCGTAATGTTAGTAGTAGTAACAGTACTAGTAGCAACAGTACTAGTAGCAGTAGTAGTAG
This sequence comes from Croniades pieria auraria, assembly GCA_018248815.1. Lineage (NCBI taxonomy): Eukaryota > Metazoa > Arthropoda > Insecta > Lepidoptera > Hesperiidae > Croniades > Croniades pieria. The sequence continues at coordinate 6,770 of DWJK01007047.1, forward strand.
CAGTAGTAGTAGCAGTAGTAGTAGCAGAAGTAGTAGCAGTGGTAGTCGCAGTAATAGTAGCAGTAGTAGTAGCAGTAGTAGTATTAGTAGTAGTAGCAGTTGTAGTAAAAGTAGCAGTAGCAGTCGTAGTAGTAGTAGTAGTATTAGTAGTAGTAGTAGTATTAGTAGTAGTAGCAGTCGTAGTAGCAGTAGTAGTCATAGTTGTAGTGATATATAGTTATGTTTTTAATACAAGAATGTGTGCACATGTTATCAACGCAGAACAGTATCGTATGTTGTATAACAACACGAACGAAACTCATCTGCCATGTTGATGAAAGCTGAACGGTATAGGATACGATACATGTGTCTTCATAAAGCTGCCATAACGGGGCAGTAATAACTCCGTAATGTACTGCCGGTCGCAACAATAACACCTGTGCTTTATTTACAAACGTAATGGTACATTTATCATCAGTGGAACTTCTAACGTTATGTCTGGAACGAGCCTAACGTGAACGTTGTAATTGTGGTTAATCCAATATTGTTCCATTCCATTCCACTCCATTCCAACTATAATTCTTGGAAAAGTTGATTACATTTCACGGAAACGTAACTTCGGGTTAATGGATATTGTTCCACTTTGAACTGCTTTTTTTATATGTTGGGAATACACTACGATTAACCCATCTATATATAGCTTTAACAATAATTCTCAAGTGAGATTAGTGTCCAACAGTGGAAGCATGAAAAATAGATTATACTTATATACATATACATACATATGTATGTATGTCTCCATACCGGGAAGGTGGTTCCATAGGTGATAGATGGGTAAGACCGACTAAAATGTACAGTCTTTATTTACAAGCCTCATTTGCAAACCAATTCTAACTAACTCTAAAAGTAGCGAGGCATACCTGAGAAAGGGAATACTTGGAATCTGGCAGCTAGCTATCCAATAGCAGCTGCCTGGAATAAATTGTGCATTACTTAATCCAATTACTTGAAATACGAATATTCTAATGTGCAATGTATTAGTAGCGCAGGCACAAACAAATCTTAGAAATTTTAGACAACACTAGACGCATTTTGTCCTTTCCTCTAATAAGGATGTATTCAATATTGGTTCACCTTACTCATGTAAAAAATCATCGACTTTTCCCATTTCTTTGTGATGTAAATGCTGGAAGCCCTTTTTCAACATTTTTCCCTATAGTGTCGAGGCAAGATTTACAATTGGCACAAAAATCATATCCGATAACTGATATAAAACATGTTCAATTTCGTTATTACATGAATGTAATGTATTTTTGTTCAAAGAACCACGAATAAATGATAATGGGAGTATTAAGCAGATCGCGGAAGTCAACGCTGCATATATTTATTAGTGTAAAAATACATACTCGTATATAGCAATGTTGCTGATAGGGCATTGATGTTAATCGCAATGACTCGCGATATAATTTTGGCATTATTATTTCACTTTTAGATTGTTCGTCAATCTAGAAGGTTTAGGTTAGGTTAGGTTAGGTTAAATTAAGTTAGTCGCAGAACTGTTCACTGTTGGAGTAGACGTGTTCTGGAGTGGAGACCGCGTCTTGGCAAACGTAGCGTAGGACGCCCTCCAGCTAGATGGAGTGACGATATACGCAAAGTGGCTGGCCAGCAGTTGGATACGACGAACCGAAGATCGAGCTCAGTGGCGTGCTATTAGAGAGGCCTATGTCCAGCAGTGGACGGAAATAGGCTAATAATGATGATGATGATGTTGATCTCTCTACCTAAATCGGGAAACTTTTCGATGGAAGAACTTATTCCACCATCAACATTAACATTATACGAAACCATACAGAGAAGAATCTTGATTTAAAACAAAATTTAGGAGATAAATATGCAAAGACAGCAAATTTTTCAGTTCTATTTCATGACATCACAAATTCTTCGTGCGTGTAAGAAGTACAAGTTCAATGCACCAAATACTTAACACAAATACCTACAACTGAGGAACACCGAATGCACTGTATATATACACCACTGGTTGTGTGTTTACACATACAGTTTTCACAAGCAATGAATATCACTGCGCAGCGAGAGGACCGATAGTGGACTGGACACAGGACGGAGCTCGCAAGGGGCGGGCTATAAAAAGAACAACGCCTATCGGAGCAAGATGAGCCGCCGCCCGCATGCATGGCGTGGAAAATGCCCAGCGAGCGTGACAACCCATATACTTAATTACATATGTGTATTATGAATACATATTATGATTATATTTAAATGTACGCGTAATACCTGGTTTTTTTGCACCTGCCTTTTTATTTTTTCATGTGTTACTATTTTGCAAGGGTTGCTCGCTGGACAACGTCCCTAGGCATTAAGTTCGCTCTTTGTTATGGCTGCTTCTTGGCTGCTTATGGTGTGCAGTAAAGATTAAATAACACCAATATACCTTGGGAAAAGCCTATGTCCAGCAATGGAACAATCAAGGCCGATCTGATGATCATGATAGAGGAGGCAGTAAGTGGATGGACGATAGTACGATATTTATTGAACCACGACTTGCCGTCCCGTTCTTACTATTTGTGATGTCAAAGTAACATGTTACTTTTAAGAGTAATGATTAAAAGAGTGCAGTTTGTTTCCTACGATTCGAGCTTTTCGTGCGACCGTTGGTAGACGTATTCTGCAATGCGTAATGCCGATGAAAACGTTAACTCTAAACTCAACATGTTGTTATTTTGACGTTCATTAGTACCGAATAATTAGATTTAGACGTACAACTAACGATCAAATTAAAAAGTTGTGAATTTTTTATTTGATATTCAAACGATAGAGTCGACGGGTGTGGTAAAATACATCTATTTACATTTACATATTCTCTGGAAAAATGTATAAGAGATAACCAGAGTGGATAAGTAAGGGAGAATTAAAATTTTAGTACACTTTTTTAATTTTCTCTATAGATACATACTTAGAGAATTGAGTTATTATAAATACTCCTTTTAATCAGGGAGGGCAGAAAATGTATATTAAAATTAAAACTACAATTTCATACAATCGATAGCATATGTAAATACATTCGAGTATGTACTTTATACGTGCCTACGTGGGGATGTAAAGGAGTACTCTTCCATTCCACCTTAGTTGCTCCTAGCCAACCTCACCTGCATGTGGCGCATCTTGCCGGCTAGCTAACGAGGCTCTGGTGACCAACTAATGGCGATATAACCATTAAACTTGCCATTAAAATGCCACAGACCGGTGACGGACAGCAGCGTCACCGGTGCGAGAAGCTAAGTCCTGCGATCACCAACCCGCCTGCCCAGCGTGGTGATTACGGGCAAATCCC
>DWJK01007048.1:0-10100 GCA_018248815.1 Croniades pieria auraria
ACATTATTTTGTATACAATAAGGTGTACGCTGAGATTTGAACCTAAATCTTCCTGAGTGGGATACTGAAATTTAAAACTTTTGGCTGTCACTTTTGTATATATTGTGGAACAATCTTTATCAATTTTTATTGATAAGATTTTAAACCATTACTAATTCTAGTCAAAAAAATTTTGTAAGCAAAATATATGTATTTAAGCCTCTCGAAGGCTTGTACCCCTTCCTGAAGCGCTATTCGAGAAACGATTCGAGAGACGATTTGTTTAGTACATTAGGTGACAAAACATACATGGATTACAGTACATACATACATGGTTCACCTGAGACAGTGCCACTTTTACAAGGATTAGCAAGCTGAAGTGGTAGTGGGTTGGTCACATCTGTCGCGGAAACGATAACCATTGTCGTAGACGTGTTCTGGAGTGGAGACCGCGTCTTGACAAAGGTAGCGTAGGACGCCCTCCAGCTAGGTGGAGTGACGATCTACGCAAAGTGGCTGGCAGCAGTTGGATGCGACGAGCCGAAGATCGAGCTCAGTGGCGTGATATTGGAGAGGCTTTTGTTCAGCAGTAGACGGAAATAGGCTGATAATAATGATGATGATGATTTACGAGGAAGCATCTGTCAACAGTGAATACAAAAACCAACCAAAAGGAGTGCCAATGCATCTGTACCTCATATCGATTAAAGCAGATACAGGCAACAAAGCAGGTACTAATACTAACTACACTTTTACTGCCATATGCTAACTAGATTGATTTATACAAATAGCGTCGGTTCTTGAAATTCTGTTATCTATTACTACGAACTAATAGTTATAATAACAACTAGTACTGAACTAGACTGACATTAATGTGCCCATTACAACAGATTAATCGAGATTGGATGCAGACGTCTATGGATGGTAGCGGTGACTTGTGTTTGTTATCTGTTCGTTATTTACTGTATTCGCTTAAAAAACCAGAAATGCTTCATTTGACATTTCTCAGGAGTCAAATGACGAAATGACATATGAAAATATTTGAAATTCTGAACGCGATAGATACTAAGTTCAAGGCAATTCATAAACATCTAAACTAAAATTCCAATTCGGTAGTTAATATACATTGGTAGCCAACACGGTCACAAGGATTTCGTCCGATAGATTGACACCTCGAGTTACATTTGTCTTACTTAAAAATCTCTATCTATCCTTGATCATATGAACAACTGAGACTTCCATTACGAATGTTCGTCGCTGAACTGCCGCTAATGAGTCATCAAACTTTTTGCTTACAAATAATGACCAAGTCGTTAGTTTCATTGCCGTCGTTCCGAAATGTCGGTGACAAAGTTCTCTGTCGCTTGCAAGACATTGTGGATTGAGCTGTGATTATGTAACAATCTAGGAGGCGATAGTACTGTGAAAATAGTAAAATGAGGCAATGTGCAAGTAAGTCATCAGATGTTAAATTATAGCTAATAGGCCCATAGTTATTGCTGTGTCTAGCAATGGATTTGATATGATCTTATGATAATGATGACGTAATCCATGAACATCAGTATGTCACAAAATTCGGTTTCTCCACTAGGTTATTCTGGAAGACATCCTTTTATTACACAATCACCCTTTGTTGTTATTCTACTTTCGTGTGCCGGTTTTATTGTTTTTCTCTAGTTTAGTGGGAATTAAGTCATTATTATTTTAGGATATTCCAAACGTCACTGCCTGATCCTGAATTAGGCAAAGCGTTTATTATTTTAACCAGACGGCTGATAGGTAAACTACAAGTATAGTAGTAAACTACAAGTTTTGCTGAAATATACTCTTACTTAGATAATTTAAACATTCCTGCTCATCACACAAATATTTGTTCTGTTTAGGAATCGGACTCACAACTTTCATGTCGCCAGGCAGGTTTTCTAACCACTGAATCTACAGTTTAGAAATCGTTGTATTGTAATGTACGAGTAGGTCGCAGGTGCCGCGATAGTCTAGAGGACTCTGATGATTTGTCTTGTGTCTCTGTGAGTCTACTCACCACAACTTAAAACCGGAAGCTGAGAATATTGGTGTTTAGTATTAGAAACAGGTACATCCATAACGAATGTGAATTAGAAACCTCTACAATTTCCAAAACAATCCTTATGAACTCTGATTAAGAGGTTTCAAAGCGGTACATAAAATCGTTTTATCTGCACTAATCATTATCATTCTAGTAAGTATGGTGCAATCTCATAGATGTATTTCCTTACTACTGCAAGTATTGACAATACCAATGATTGGAAATGTATGAGAGCTATAAAAATCTTTATTCTCTATAAATGAGTTTTTTTTATCAGTTGCATCGTCAACGTTATAAAAACTGTTCAGTAGTTCCCCGCAACATGCTCACAAAGAAACAGACAGCTAAACAGCAAAGGCAGAAAAACCATTATCAGTTCCACTGATATCTTCCGTTTTATGAATTCATTTGAACTAATTATTACTGGGTTAATGTAATAAGCCATAAACGTATTAGTCAATATTTTTGGGCGCTAGTAAATAGGGAAGTTTTAGACGATATTAATATTCTTTTGGCTACTGTTTTTGTGCGTTAGCAGCTAGGGAACTTCCAAAGAAATGTTGGTGACAGAAGCGCCATTAATCGGCCGTCAGACTGTTTGCTCACGAGTAATAGCAGAGTAGTCGTTAGTTTCAGTGTCAAAACTGCGCAATTCCACTGCTAATATACTTTATCATTTTTATGATAGATCGCAATTCGAATCGACTTGATTCACATGATTGTTTTTTGGAAGGGACCGGTGTGATTAATCGCAAGCGATTACTCTTTATGAAAACACACCTTAAGTTTTCTTTAGGTTTCTTTTACTGAAGCGACTCAGTAAGGTTTGAAATACTCAATTACGGTTGGAGGTTTTTTAACCTAATATTCTACGCTATAAGTCGGAACCGCTTCGCTGTGCTTATTGAATAACGGAAACACTTCTGTAACTTGGCCACAATAGTCATTAAACAAATGCTCGACTATGCGGTGTTACTTACCTGACTTATGGTTTACAATATTGACATATTCCATTAACCCTATTTTCCCTTGAGTGAAGAAAACAATACTTAGACTAACGTTGTTAATAATACACCTGTATGTAAATGTAACGGCAAGAATAAAAAATTTTTTTATTGTATTTTTCACCATCAACCTTTTATACTACTCCACTATTCAACACGTGTTTTCTCTTAGAATTATAAAGATTGAAGCCACAAAACAGTTCCATTAAAAGTAAAAAAAATTGTACAGGAACGCATGAAACACAAGCTTTAAATCTTGAACATATTACACCCTCATACCTGCTTGCGAATATCCAATACATTGCATAATTAATGTACAATATAAAATGGCTGAATAGAGTAGCAGTAGTTAAAGAGTGCCGGGAGTTTTTTTCCGCCGGCTTTTTTCTTCCGGTCTACATAAGCCTAAAAGAGGCGGTCAAAGCCGATGAATAAGACGATGATGTATAAGATTTGTTTTGACGTTCATTAAGTGTATTTATATACCTTATAATGAATAAAAACTTTTGAACTTTTTTGAAAAAGATAAAATGAAATGTTACAGCTTTAAGTGCAATTTTTGCGCAAAAAACATTTATCCGAATATTCGACTTAATATTACGACCTTCATAGTTATAATATCTATTTTGTGACCGTTATATTTCTGTGACAAACCAGCATGGCTTCCGCTGGTTTTCCAGTTCTAGAAAATGTGGTCATGATCATAACTGACGTGACATGATGATGTAATATCTGCATTTGTTTAGAAAAAGTAGCTTCCTGTGACTTACTTCTTATAGAAGTTTAGTCATGCATGTAAGTTGAAAGATATAGTCATCTATATTACGTCACAAATGTACCCATATATGTATATATGAAGAGATTTGGATGTCGGTTTTCGTGCCCTTTAGTGATATATGGTGACTTATATGTTTCATATATATGTAGGTACATACGTACAAAGTACATACGGTCATACATACGTGATGCCGACTTATATGCAAATGCCCAACAATATTTATCTATGTATGTACTATATGGATTATAATACATGTCATTAGCAGTAAATCCACGATTTAAATACTAGGAAGATATCTTTATATTAACCTACAGTAACTACTTTTTGTCTTACTCATAATAATAATAATCATTGATAATCACTTGATGTAACGGTGAAGAAAAGTATCCTGAAGGAACTTGCTCAAACTCCTCGTCAGCCTCTTGATGTCCACTGCTGGACATAGGCCTCACCTGATCGGCGCCACTCCATCCGGTACTGGGCCTTCCGAATCCAGCAGCTTCCCGCTGTCTTCTTCAGGTTGTCAGACCATCTGGTAAGAGGGCGACCTACGCTCTTTTAGCTCATACTATCAGGTTTTAACTAAGCTTAGTAAAATTCAAACAGTTGCTCCGCGAGTCACGTTACACTGAACGCGGTCAATCTTAGTTAGGCTGACAATGACGGAAAATTTGATGACCTTTCTGAATTTGGCTACTGGTCCATTTTCTACATTATCATTAACAGTAATGTTATTTCATCAATAACATTCCAGTCCGTCTACAACTAAAGTGTAAAATGTTTTACGAATTCAATTAAATTGGACATAAAATGTAAGCTGAACTAATTAATTTGAACACCGACACAAATAGCGATGATTATCCATCACCCGAGTTACAACCGTCACCAATTAATTAAAATGATGATAGCGAATAATGATAGGGTAGCGTAGGGTTGTCGGAATAAATTCGCACAATATTGGTGTTCTGAAATAGTGATATTTAAACTGTTCGTAATGGGATTGAACTAGTAATTCAGATGTGGACTTCGGATTAGTAGTAATTAAGGAATTATTTGAATGCAAGTCTAAAACAGCGTTCACAAATTATTTGACACACGCACACACAGACACGCGCACACGCAGCACTCGCACACACACATACATATGTAGTTTATTAGCCGTTTAGTTGCCATAGCACAACCTCCCTTGATGTTTGTTTCGGGATCAGATAGCCGGGTGTGGAGATGTCCCAACATATTGTCATTATGACGTAAACGTTACATCACCCCTGTAATTCCCGATGTGGTACGCAGAGGAGTATAGTACACTCCCACGTTTCACCAGTTACGTTTTACATCCCATGGAATAGGTGGTGAACCTTTTGCCATATATCGGGCACAGATCCAGACTGCGAGTCACCACTAGAAATTCTAAATCATATTGTCATTATTATCGACTTTTTTTCTGACGCAGTGTATCGTCCGCATGTATAATATTATAAAACATAATTCAATTGAACTTGAAGCTAATACAAAATAACAATTTGATTTGGGTACATATTTGAAAATGTAATGTTTAAATAACGTTCTTCCCAAAATTATGAAACCGTCTAAAATGACATGACGATGCCTTAGTCAAAGATGGTATATTCGCTGGGTATCCACTAATGACAAATTATCGTCTCATTTTTTACCGCAAATCTATCAATGCCGAAAGTTAATATTCGCTCATTTTTAGTAATATTTAAAAAAAAATTAGGTTTGTATGAAAACTGTTCGTAAACAACGTATCTATAATACCCGCATACATATTACTCAAGCCAAGTGATGTTGTGGTGTCTTTAGGCCTGAGATCTGCGGTGTAAAATTTGAAACACGTCACATATGCGGTATTAGCAAAATCAATGCACAAACTGAAATCTGGAACAGCTGGATTAATCATATGAAAAACATTTTGCTCACTAATCTGCACAGTAACGCACTTCAAAATCGGAGTAATTCCAAGGGTACTGTAACATCAATATTTGATAGAAGAAGAAACTGTATGAAAAAAGTTATTTAGACGAACACTAGTGAAATTGTTATACTATATGAAATATCTGTTCTAACAATAGCTATCTACACCGAGAAGGCATGAAGGCATGGAAGTCTAGAGAAATGGGAAGTTTCAGTACCAAAAGCATTGCAAGTAGGAGCAGAAAATTGATTACAACATTAAATCGTAATGAGAGATGAAACACCGGTACAGATAGTCCCCATGTATTTCGAACACAGTGAAGCGTACGTCCGTTAGACGGCTGATTTCAATCGTGTCAATTTAATCGGCATTCATCAATATTGATTCACAGTTACGTCAGAGTTGTGTAATGAGAAGTATTATGAGTGTCGCCGAGGACTTCTGTGTTTTGTTTCTATTTAGTGTTCCAATACAAAATGAGATTTAGGTTCTCACACAATGCAAACATCGTTACTGAACTGGCGATTGGATAGAGACAGGTTTAATTATTTATTCATTTTAATAGACTTTGATTTTTTGTTAATTGTTGTTAACAAGCAGCAGAATAGCAGGCAGAAGTTGAAAATTAACCGTTACCGCTCATAGTTATCAGCAAGGAACGTTAAACCGAGAACAGAACTAGTAGCGTCAATTATTTCAATTAGTGTTAGTTGCTAATAAGACGGGTATAAATAATTGAGGATGTACTTATAGATATCTGTAAGACTACAATATTATACATTTGATTCAGCTAGTATAAGATAGAAAAGAAGATAGAAAAGAAACACGGTAGGTATGTAAGGATGAAGATATTTGACACTTGGTGCTTTCTGTCTATCCCGTAAAAGACTTAGCATAATAATATAATTGTAAACAGAAGTTACTATTTGTTAGCAGCCGTCAAATTTGATGTTGATCACACGCGCATTGCTAATCTTGACGACTGAAGTGACTGCCATTATCATATAAAGGCAATCGACGTTAGTACCGCTGATCAGGGCTTAGGTGTGTCTGATGAACTTAAGTACAATTAATTACTTTTAATATCATACGTTTGTTCTAACTGATAACTTAAGAAAATATCAAGAAGATTTTTTTTCCAATTAAACCATTTATGCTTGATTATCGGTCTCATAATAATGCTGTTCTAATGCTATTAATATGAAATTTTGACATATATGTACGATACAATTTAAAACCTTGAAAAAACCGGTGATAGCCTAGTGGTTAAGAATTCCGCCTCTCACTCCGGGGTGCTGGGTTCAAATCCATGGCGCGCACCTGTTTAAAAGGTGCGTTTTGAGTATCCATAACACTTGCATAACGGTGAAGGAAAACATTCTGAGGAACCCTGCATCCTTTAGAATTTATAAAAAAAAAAACAAAATTCTACGGTTTGTGAAGTTTGCAAACCAGCACTTGCCCAGCATGGCAGACTATGGCCTTAACCCTGTCAATATGAGAGAAGACCCATATTCCAACATGGAATGTAAATGGATCGATTTTTTTTTTTTTTTCGAGAAATCGTCGAGGAAACACATTGTTCTTCTCAATGTTTTCTAACGCGTAAAATTAGCGTATTCACATATGACCAAAGTATCACCCTGTGAACTTAAAAATTCTCCCTACAAGAGAAATCTATATCTAACAATCGTACAACGTATGGGAATAAACAGTGAATCTGAATTTCATCAATGCAATAATTAGTGTAATGTAAATAAGCCATCTCATTTTCTATACACTAGTGTAACACTTTTTAACTTAAAAAAACTGTAATTACCCCAAAATTCATATTTTGTCTATACTTGCAGCTTACCTATGTGTTTGCTGGCAGGGAGCCAGTTGAGTTCTCTCTGCAATGTTTGCGCTTGTGCCACTAATACGTGAAAACGTCTAATCTTACTTTGTCTTCGTCTTTCGTTTCCAATTTTATTCTTTGCTCAGTTCTGCTTTTAGCATGCTTATTTGTATTTAAAATTAATTTGAGTACCCAAAAACATGTCAAGTTTTCGGATAATACAACAATGTACTTTATGGTTGTAATATCTGAATGCTTAACATTTTTTAAATACGAATAAGATTTTTTTCTTGATTTAGTAAAGCTAGTGGACTTTTTTATATGAATTGTATATAACATTTTTCGACGTGAGTTACGTGAAAGCCTAGGCACAAAATTTCATTCTTCAATTATTTAAGAAACGTTTAATTTTTATGTAATTTTACTGGAACGACTGTAAGATGTTTTACCGCATTTACGTACAAACATATTATTATGTATAATACAAACAAAATGAAGATATTATCAAAATTTACTTCCAATAGCATTCTCTTGAATTATTATGTTTGTGGCAGAAAACGTGACAATATAAATAATAAACGAAACTCGTTACAGTCACGTTCAGTGAGGCACGTCCGCTCAGTGCGAGCGTCGGCAGAACAATAACAATTTTTCCGAATACCCTCCAACTTGAATGTTTTTTTTATAAACTTGTGGTATCATACAGCACATTTAGTGAACGGTGGAATAGCTCTGTTTGACATTAACGTCGAGATGCCACATTCAGCTATTAATATTAAGTTGGTGAGGGTATGACAGTGATAGACATTTGGCTGGAGCGTCTCGTGAAAATTAATGAATTCACTAGGTGGATACGTAGAAATACGTACACAAATGTTACTTAAATATTTGTACACTATGTATTTACGAGTATTTAGCTAAAATATACATATATGTATGTATACTAGTTGTCGAGCATACATAATGTGTACAAGTGTTGTAAAGGTCGCAAAATTAAATAAAAATAGAGTTATCTATCTAGGTACATCTAATAATATTTTGGGGTATCTCCATCAACAATCATTTAATCTTCAACTAGGCTTAGCAAGTGCGGTGATAAGCGAAAAGCCGATATAATATGTGCGTACAAAACATACTCACATAACTTTTTTTGCTGAATATTTAAATAAGTTTACAAAATTTTGGCATTGTGTACAAATCAATGTTTTTCTTTCATGTTTTCTTTCAAGTATTTAGTCCAGGTGGAAATTTCACCTCAAGACTTGGCTCTGCAGCCAGAGTACCTCACTAAACTGACTGGTCAAAACGTCTAGCAATGTAACGTTTTAATATTTACGACTTTGTGAATATATATTAGTAACCTAATTTGTCATTTTGCACTTATTCGCAAACATACGTAATAAAATGACTGCCTAATTGGTCGAGTGGTTGCAAGCGCGACTGCTGATCGGCAGGTCCTGGATTCAAATCCCGGGTCAGGTACTATTGGATTTTTCTAATTAAGAATATCTAGTAGTGACTCGGAGTGTGGATCTGTGCCCGGTGTATGCCAATAGGTTCACCACCTATTCCATGGGACTTAAACGTAAGTATTGAAATGTGGGAGTGTACTACACTCCTCTGCCTACCCCTTCGGAGATTATAGGTGTGATGTTACGTTTGTTACGTAATAAAATGTGAATTAATTTTTTTTGCGAAATTTATTAATTCCTTCGTTTGCAATTATAATCTTCTTAATAACCATTCAAAACCTTGTTTCTCGTGTATGAAAAAAAACGAATGGTATAAAATCCTTAAATGTAAATCGTTTTTGGAAATTCCTACATTAATTCCTAACAAATACACACTAGTACATGTTCTTATCATGATTTATATGAATATCATCGAAAATATGTTATTTAGGATACTTTGTTAATTTATGAATTTCTCTTGATTAATGTTATTGAATTTCTCATTGAAAATGATCTATTTCTTTTTATGCTGCTATAAAAATGCAGATATTTTAAATATTTTCCATAAATTTTTAAATCTAATTTATTAAAAACAAAATGGGAAATACCTCTAATACGACGGTAGTGTTAAGTTAAACAGAGAAATTGCAATAGAAACATAAAGTTACGGTAACAAAAATTTAATACTTACTATATTCTATACCATTTGCGTTAAACATTCGTGTATTTACGTTTACATCTCGCTGCTATTACATAATAAAAAAAAAATAATAATCGACCCATTTGTCATTAAACTGTTAGAATATGGGTCTCCTCTCATATTGAGAGGGTTAAGGGCATCAGTCTGCCATGCTGGCCAAGTCCGGGTTGGCAGACTTCACATACTTTAGAATATTTTTTTTCCTTTTTTTTATTTTATAAATTCTAAGGTGTGCAGGTTTACTCACGATGTTTTCCTTCACCGTTAGCAAGTGATGTTTAAATTTAAAACGCACATTTGTAAAGAGGTGCGCGCCATGAATTAATGTGTAAATATACGTTATCGTTGTT
>DWJK01007049.1:0-10099 GCA_018248815.1 Croniades pieria auraria
AATCCCAAAAGAAGCATTAATAGAGTTGTATCTCTAACGGTAACCAGACGACTGACGGCAAATATATATATAAATATACACTTATATACTTATATACTTTTCGAAATAAGTATACTATGTTATTTATAACCTACAAATGAATTATTTAAACGTCACAAAACAGTGCAATACGAATTGTAAAATAGACTAATGAGAATGAAATTAATGAAATTTCCGCGTTGACGGAATCGAACCGGGGCCCTCGGGGACGGCCTGTCAAACTGTTTCGAACTTGCACCGTCTGTTGCGCGACAACTTTTAATAACCTTCTGTATCAGCTAAATGGATTTGGGACGGCACTGAAGCCAGATCCACTCATTACATTCCCGCCCAATTTGATATGACAGTAACTTTGACATTAAAGAGTTATATTGAAAAACAGGGTTGCAATTCAGGAATTTGCAATTAATTTCACCAGTAGAATGAGGCAACACACAAATTATTATTGGAGGTAGTTTTTGATCAAAGTCAATTGTAATAAAATAGTAGGTAGTCATTTATAATAATGAAACTGCAACGTCAAGTGCCACTTATGTCATTAGATACGTTATTGAGAGAATCACAAATATTTATCATTATAGCAAAATATCTTTATAAATCGCCCTAGGTGTAGTATCAGATGTTTTTATAGTTTTTTTATATTTTACCGGTTATCCTTTTGAGTAGATATAAAATTAATTAGAAAAGTGATTAGAATCGAATGAAGATTAATACTAAAATCGACTATTTTATTCAAAGCGACTGCTTACTGTTTTAGTTTTATCATACGTCACGTTATCTACTGCAATAATATTACAACAATGCCCAGTCTCCCCTACACCTCAAAGATTGAGTCCAAGAGCTTATTACATCAACAGTTTTAGCTGTAATTGAATACTGTACATACTTTTAATTTTCCTATTCCCATACAACTTGTGTTTGTTGCGTGCCCGTAGGAGACAGTCACGGGAATATCTCTCCCTCCTCGGGATGTAATTGAACCGTCTTAGACCTGTCTCTCGGTAATCCACGCTTATAATTGATGCGACAATGTCAAATAGGCCCCGATACCGCTAATCGGAAAAATACAAATCCGCAACAACATGATCGATTGTTATCTGTCACGTTTAAAAAATAAACAAGCTGCTTAGTATCCACTGCGACGGTTGGATATTTTGAATTTGGAACTTTTTGAAAAGCTCATAGGTTCTGAACTAGTTGAGCGTTAAGAAAAAACATAAGTGAGTTACGTTTTAATTAAAACATGCATATACGTATAATACAGATATTTACAATACATTTAATGACTGTCTCGTTGGTCGAATGGTTGCGAACGCGACTGCTGATTGAGAGCTTCTGGGTTCGATTCCCGGCACGGGTACTATAGGTTATTTCTAACTTAGATTTTTTAGTAAATATTTCTAATATGTAGTTGCTTTGTTCCCGGTGTTTGACAATAGACAGACCATCTATTCCATGGTGGGACGTAAAGGTAACTGGTCAAACGTGGGAGTGTATTCCCAACTACTAACCCTCTGCCTATCTCTTTGGGGATTACAGGAGTGATGTAAGTTTATATTATTTTAATAGTAAAATACAGCATATATTTTTCTCGTTTACTTGTTATTGTTTACTTAGTTTGGTTTGAACACGTGACCCTAGGACTTGATACACATACTTACTTCATTACATGTATATTTCCTAACAATCTTCTCTTTGACATAACTATATTGTATTTCGACAGGAAGTCAAAAAGGCTGTAGAGTTGAAGAATTACTATGTAGCTGTTATAACCTAGAAATTTCTTTTAAAAGCAAAACCTGCCCAATGCGATCTGCTCTAAAATAAAATTGTTAAATGTTATAGTGACTTCTTTAATTTCAAAGGTTTTAATGTTTTGCAATGTATACTTGAGACGATCATCTCAGTCCACAGGAATAGCAACGTATCCGTGAACAACTTAGAATAAGACGGATACTAACCGCACTCATAGTAGGTACCATATCGGTTTCTGCATTCTTATTTTTACACGAAATAGTAGTCTAATTAATAACTTGTACAAATTTTTTAACTAATACTGACGTCACATTCTTAGTGTCTTATTCGAGGTCGTTTATAGACGCCTATGACTGACAATTGTTATCTGAAGCGGCTGCCTACTCTCTCCATATACATCTCTTTTAATTAAAAAAAAAATTGCAGTTGTCAAAATAACTATTATTATAGACAGATTTTATTATTTTAGCATTTGTTTTTTATTCATAAAACATAATTTAGTTAATTTGTCATAATTGACATACGTATGATTTAACATTGACTATGCCTTTGAATGGGGTTTCTGTAATTATAGATATAGTTTAAATTACAATAATATACAAATAAATAAAAAAAACTGTAAATTTTCTTTTACATCGGTTTTTCGCCTTTTAAATTTCTATACATCACTAATAAACTCACCACGCGACGAATCCACATATTTTTACGGTCTCCTTTAACTGCGACCTTTACTATCTTTATTAGGGCGACGATAATAAAGAGACTCTTGGAATATGCAAAGCGCTTAAGACTGGTGGTATTTAATTGCCCTTGAAAGGGGCGACAAAAAATAAACGGCCGATATAAATAACGGTGCACTTTTCATAATCGCAATTGTCGCCGGGAGAATATTTAGTGCGCAGTAAAAGCGTCCCGATTGTGATCCCGGGGGATACGGGGGAAGGTTAATAGTTGTGGGCAAAAGTACTGCAAAAACCGTGCAAGATGCGGTCAGAGATTGTAAATTCACAGTTTGGTGTTATGACGGTAGCTACCCTAGTAGTTACTTTTATACTTGAGAATGGTTTCCGATTGAAAGATTTTTGTGATGAATAACTAATGCTACGGTCTAAATATATACTGTGCAAAGCAATGGGAAGCCCTTTTTTCACTCTTTCGCTCTTAAGTAAGGGTGATACTGTCAGAACAAAAGGCTTTCTGCATCAATAAAACACGGTCTATCTGAACAGACATTGCTTATAATAAATTTTTTTGTCAATAAGTAATGATGACTAATATAAACAGGACAGTTATATACAATATATGTACACATGTAATGCAGATCTAAAATACCGTCTGTAGGGTTTTTTAATTCCGAAACACCATCTATAAGGATTTTTAGAAATCACAAAGAAGTAAGGAAGGCACGGCAATGGGGAATAAATTTTATTTATCAAATAAAAAGGATAGCTTGGTCGTTTTTCACCGCGTTGGGGACATTATCGCTCCTTTTAATTATTATTCCGCCGATATTCGCGACTCACTACGGCTCACTGCGGTTTTTATTACGTTATGTACGTACTTTAAGTTATTGCTAGAAGAGTACGTTGATGTATTAAAAATAAAAAGGCAAGGTGGTAAATACCTGTGTGAGTATCTGCAAAGTTCCATTAATCTTACATGGGCCACGTCTATTATATTAAGTAGGTACTTCATGTTGCGAAGATAACAAACTAAAAATAACATTTTTTGTATGTCTTATATATAAAAATCTTGAGTATTTTGGAACATTAATGAAATATCAAAAGTAAATGCAGTTATATGTAATTTCTCTGTGGGTGGGACAAGATAATATTTAATATAATAGTACTTTTTCCTATTATTTCAGGGATAGAAGCATAAATTTCCAGTTGAGATTTAGCTAAATGTAATTATATGTATAAAACGGCAAACATTTTAATTCCGTGGCAGTAGGGCGGCTCGCCCTCACCGTGGTCGGTAGGAAATGAAGGAAAAAAGCAACGGAAGCTGGCCCCCTCCTTCCTCCCGGCCCGGCTTGTGGCTTTTTAAATGGAAATTTATTGTTGAACACTTCGTCAATGTGTTTAAGAAAGCGCGTTTAAGAATTTTTACCTAATTTGGCCCTTACACTTTCGTCCACTTTTAATGCTTCATCGCTTACATTACAAAGTTACCAAAAAAAACTTCCAAACAAACGACAAAGCTTTTTGTAACAAGTATCTGCGTGTTAATTATATCCATTTTGATGAGCAGCGCGTTATTTGAGTTCAACCTTAAATCTCTAATTTTTTCTACAGTCTCTCTATCATCGTTAGCCACGGAGTTAATAGAAGGCAGTAGGGGTAAGTGAACTCTGCCAAAACTCAAAGAGGAGTACATAAAATTTACTTCAACTGTGAAGCTGGTTCGTTCCCCACAATTGAAAAGCGCGAGGGAGCGGGCCGCGCAGATAGGGCACTTACTGTAAAAGTTAAAGCTAATTGCCCTTAAGACATATTTTTAATTTCATTGCCCATTCCTTCTTTCTTAGTGTTTGTCGGAGTTTACTAACTCTTGGCCGCCGCCTGACAAGCCGAGGGTAGCGATTAATTGCCATTTTCGTAAGATAAGGTCATACTTTTAAATGCCGAACATGTTTTATGTGTTGGGAAGGGGATATTGTTTAGAGCGACTAAAAAACATAAGTATTTTTGTTAGTGAACGTGGG
Source organism: Croniades pieria auraria (assembly GCA_018248815.1). Classification (NCBI taxonomy): domain Eukaryota; kingdom Metazoa; phylum Arthropoda; class Insecta; order Lepidoptera; family Hesperiidae; genus Croniades; species Croniades pieria. Next base: position 4,502 of record DWJK01007049.1, read on the forward strand.
AGAGTCTTCGTCTTAACGTTTTATTTTAGTTTATATTCAAATCTCAATAGTTACATTGAAGCACGTGGCTCGAAGCGGTGGCCGGTAGCCGCCGTCGCCTTTATGTTCGTTTCTCCACATCCATTCATTCTGTCATTTCATTTTCAAAAATGAATCATTCTTCATTTGAATTCGGTTCGGAATTGTGAGGTTTTTGCTTTGGCCGCTGACCTGCCCACCGTGGGGGTCGGCGCAATGACTGATGGTATTATAATGTTTTATTTTTCTTTAATATTCTTATCACCAGCTATTGTGGCTGCAAGGCGGCGAACATCTGAGTATGGGAATGACTAAGTTTGCTGGAGATTTTGTGTAGAAAGATTAGATTAAGTTTTTTATTTTTCTTTTTTAGTAGGTATTCATTGATGCTCGCAGGTGTGTGTTTGATTTATAAACGAAACAGGGGCATCTAATTAAATGTACTAATAATACTTATGTTTTTCACATAATCACAGAAACTGCTGGGTTACTAATAAGTTTAAGTTTAACTGTTTTCCTAAATTCTATTAAATTCATAGCTATTACAATGACTATACTCTCATCATTTAGCACTTTCTATCGGTGAGGCGGCAAGAAACTGTTTAACGGGCGTGACACAGAAGTCAACTGTCAATAGATGTCGCTGACAGCTCTGATGAATGAGCGCGACCGTTAGGACGGTACATGCGCCCGCGCCTCGCCTCGTCATTAGCTTCATTCACATACGGCAAGATTAAACGAAACAACCCGAAGCTCCCGATACAGCGAAGCGGAAGTCTATAGAAACTTTGGTATGCAACATACCTATTATACATACATATTAACGTCTTCCCGCCTAAATACGATTTAAAAAGAATCGAGGTTAGAACGATCTTCGTTGCTGTTTTAACTGTCTGATAAATCTTTAGTTATATTTGGAATATAAACGTTCTGTTATTTATTACGTTATGTACATACTCGTATATCTATTACAATAATTGTAACGCTATATTACTCGTAGTTTGTATTTACACTATGTGCGATTATTCTCTTGTAATGCCTTACTATATAAAATAAAATAAAAATCGTAACGTCACACCTGTAATCCCCAAAGGGGTAGGCAGAGGAGTGTAGTACACTCGCACGATTCACCAGTTACGTTTACGTCCCATGGAATAGGTGGTGAGCCTATTGCCATACGCCGGGCACACATCCAGACTTCCAGTCACTAATAGAAATTCTAAATTAGAAAATCCTGATTTGAACCCAGAACCTGCCGATCGACAGTAGCGCTTGCGACCACTCGACCAACGAGGCAGTCTACTATATTAAATATTGTAGGAAATATTTGAACAATGTAGCGAACAATTTGTTATACAAAAATGTAGTAAACAGACGAACTTTATCGTTGCAAGTTGCGCAAAATGCTGTAAAACAAAACCCGACGATGCCGCGGCGACCCGCCTGATATTGATATGAGTGACTTGCATTTACCGCCCTTTGTCGAATAACGCCGATGCCATGGACAACTACACCCCGGCCTCCCCAACCCGTCGCCGCTGTTTGCCTAACAAACATTGTCATTACAAACATTTTACCTACTTATGACCTAATAATATTGCTCAAGTGTCGAAATAATACACCGTGAAATAACCATCACGATCTATCAAAGTTTTATTTGTTGTGTGTGATTTGTGGACGTTACATTATAATAAACTGAACCGAACTCTCTATTTAAGTTGAACGCAACACGTTGACGCTTTTATCACTCATTTCGTTAACAAAGACTCATGTTTTAGCAAGGATGATCTTCGAAGTGTTGTTAAAATTAATAAGTATTTTTCTCTTGTCAGAATTAAACTTCTCTAATTTACATAAATGGACGCATCTTCTTCACTAACCGTCCGTAAATCGTATCAGCCGACAGCAACGGGCGCTGCTAAAGTTTGCGCAGCCACAAAATCGGCTCTGAAGTTGCCACGATGTCCATAAACAAGTGGACGTGGCGCGAACGGAATATTCAAGAGTAAAGTTGTTATAGTTTGTCGAGTCCACTCAATGGGGTAACACTTGCATGGAACGGCCCGAGTTGGGGCGTACATCATCCCACACGTATTGTCCCTTTAATGAAGCTAGTTTGCGACCATAGGCTAAGTTATTGTTGTCTGAGCGCACTTTGATAACGCCTTAAGTGTTTCCACGTCCTTTAAGTCACTTTGGTTGTACCATAAAATGGTTTACTTGATATAGCCTGCCAAAGTTTAAGACTCTTAATAATATTTAATTTACATTATCAATCTAAGCGAATAAGCCTAAAGAATACCGTAATCATGATAGATTTACACAAAAATGTATTCTAATGCAGTATACAATTTAATAGGACAGTTATTTTGAACATTGGATTTTTTTTTTTGGATAGGACAGGATAAAGCGACTTTTACAAACAATAGATATGCTGAAAGAATTCTGACACAAAACAGATGGCAGTGAGCATGTTAAAATGGTATCTACACTGTATGTGTGAGTATGTGTACCAGCACGCGGCTGCGACAGAAAACTTTTCCGAAACGATCCAACTGTGGATATGAATCCTATTATTTGCTACATTGGAAACTTTACGCGTAACACATTGTCGGGGCACTTTTTACAAGTAGAGAAAGGAAATATAAAAAAATTATTCAGATAGTCTACGTTATAGTGTATGGGAAGAGCTAGAGTAATATATAAATTTTTAACTTTGTCAGTCTTTATTTAATATTTTTCTTCTAGATTTATCAGAATAGCACATGCTATAGTCAATACGTAACAGTGCCTGTTTGTTTGCGCTCTATATTTAAGGTTGTAGGAGGTAGAGTAAGACTATACTCGTATTTTAGTTCTAGTTAATTATGGCATTAGCCTAGCTCGTAGGTCAAATGGTTAGTGAACTAGACTATTCGGTCACGGGTTGTGGCTTTGATTCCGATGCAAGACCAATATTTGGGGTATGAGCACTTAGCTTTGTCCGAGTCTGGGGGTTAAATTATCTTTATAAGTACATATTTTATGTTTTTTATTATTATTATTATTTATTTTTATTATTATTTAAGTACATATTTTACACACGTATATACATTTATGTATGTAGGTAATTAACTGTCTGGTTAGAATGTTGCTGGGAAGCGTCCCAGTTTAGAATCATATGCCTATTCGTGATTTGTGATGTGATATGTGATTGTCTTTAGGTACCATTCTTATCCATTTTTGTCTATCCAATATAGGTTGGGAACCATAAGACAACAGTCATATTTGAAGAGGAGAGGGCTAGGTATGACTTGATCATTTCTAAACACTGAATAGACCAGAGCGATTTGCACAACATGGGAAAAGCATGAGCCCGTAGCCCATGGTTTTGCTTCATTCTTCTTCTTATAGTCCTCTCCGATTAGCGGAGGTTGGCTGTCAATTCCGCAAACTTTTCTCGGTCTTCCGCAAGGTGAAAAATTTCAACAGCTTTCGCTATCCCTGTCCGCTCTCTAATGTTTTGTAACCAGGATTTCATACTTTGCTTCATTTATTTACTTTTTCATGCTTCGTACTTAGCACATATTCAGGGAAATTACATAGATCGCTATAAATATATACAGATTTAATTTTTTCATTTACTTTTTCATGCTTCACACTTAACACATATTCAGGGACATGACAAAGATTGTATACAGTTTTAATTTCTTTATAGTATCACGTATTTTGTCTAGTACAAGTATTATTTGATATTGGTACTAGGTACAATACTTGATACTTGGTACTGTTACTTACTAATCTATACAAATTTCAATAGTATCTGGTACAAGTTTGCAGCTGTAGCTCAGACAGTTTAACACTACAAAAGTCGAGAAGAGTTCAGCGTGTGACAGGCGTACTCGCTCGTCGCCCGCGTCTGTCAGCGTCGCGTCCGTCGCGCCCGCGTCGTCCCATCTAGCGGATACACGTTCGTTTTTACACGTCTCTATTCTTGAAAACAGAACTGTCATGTGTGTCAATAGCGGTGATAGTCTAATACATGTATAACATTACTGATCCCCGCTGAAATAATACACCAGATGTAACAAACGAACAGTATAATCAACTGTTCTATTATTATTTTGATTATTAGTAGAACTATTTAGCATACGCCAGGTTTCTCACGGAGTAGGCAGAGAACACCGAGTGCTAAACATCTACAAGCCTCGTATAGCCTTGAACATCTGACACGCTTCTTTTATATGCGTCGTTTGTCTTTTACATGTACGCCGATTCGGAGGTTTTTAACTCTTCCATTAGCTAGTGTCTGATTTATTTAATCAAGATAGGTGAGTCTGTCATTTTTATTCAGATTTATGTTGATTTTTTAAAAATGCTTAAGAGTATACTACGACACGACAAAACGACACGACGAGTATAATACGACATCCTAGTCGTAACTGCACCAGTACAGGTATTATTTTAGATTTGTTTCTAAGCGGATAACATAACTTTTTAATTTGAAATGTTTTGCATGCAGCTCATTAGCCATGTTTCTTATCAACTGAATCCAATCTTGGTGTAAATCAAAAACGTGTATGCGTAAAGATGTGTCGAAGCTACTTTCACCGCGATCTCGATGTTTGTAGAGTAATGAAGTGGCAAAGAGAGAGACGCGTCGCGGCGCAGTTTCTTGCTCATTTTTTGTCTACGTTCAGATTACTGGCGAATAGGCTTCTAGCTATAGACCTACTAACAAACTACCTATTTGATTGCTACTATCTGTTAGTCTTAGTACCTATTTACCTATGTAGCCAACTCCTTTCAAAATGTATTTTATTATCCATTATGTCACCTTTGCTTACATTAACGCCAATAGTGACTATTGGCACACCTTGCATTCAAGTCAGACATTTACTAAAAATATACAAATGTTACAACCAGACAACAGATTCTTGTTTAACGCACAAATATATGTCCAGAATGAAGATCGAGTCCATTGTTTCTGCTTCAGCAGTCAGGTTCGATAATTCTTGAAGTAACGGGCATGTAGAACAATTATATCTGAAAGTTTTTTGAATTACTGTATTTTGTATGAAACTAGTAGCGCCCTCTGTCGGAGCGACCAGGTCCGTTATATTTGCATCAGGGTACCGCAAAAACTATAATCAACTAATAACAGTATGTGTGACCGGGTTATGTTTTTATAGCGGTTCTAGACCCTTCCATGTGACCCGGTTACATGGTGTGCTAATAATTTAGTTCATAAACAGGCGATTCGATATAGAATTGTTAATAAATAATTCCTCTCTCGTTACCTTTGTTAAAGATTTAAAAAAAATATAGAAGTACAAATTTTTAACACATCTATTACAGATTTATTCAGCAAAACAGACCCTATATTATGGAAATGATTCAATTTTACAGAAACCGTGCATTATTTTTATTTATATAATTAGCTTAATATTTTTGCTTGATAGCCTAGTGGTTTGAAATTCGACCTCTCAATCCGGGAGATCGGGTTCAAATCCTAGCACGCACTTCTTAAAAATGTGCGTTTTAAGTTTAAATATCACTTGCTATTGTATTTGTGCCCGGTGCATGGCAATAGGCTCACCA
>DWJK01007050.1:0-10096 GCA_018248815.1 Croniades pieria auraria
AGTCTTCGGTTTCGGTTCAAAGAATCTTTAATTCTCATAAGACATACGTGATTCGCTTAGAATGAGAAACTTACAGAAAATAAATATATTTCTGTTCAGTGTGTGTAAGTATAGTAGAGTGTGAGCATGTGGTTTAATTAGTTTAATTTATTCAATTTAGGTTTCGCAGATGAAATGGACATGTTACAGTATACAGTAATTACTTTCAAATAAACGAATGGTACTTCTTTAGTGTTGCGTGTCGTAGATTGTACTGATGCTGATGATGGTTTTTTTGCCAGCGAATTACGCATTAGTGGTGTATACTAATATTGTGAATAATTGTCTCTAACCCATATGTAAGTTTGAAGCGATTTAGCCTATATTTATATGTTATTAAGAACCGCTCTGCACATTAGTTGGAGTCAGTTGTCAAATGCTAATATTTCAATTTAGCAAATGATAATGACATTTAATAAAATAAAATATTTTTGTAATGACAGGGATATTTAGCACTCGGTGGTCTCTACGCACCTGTACCCGTCCTGGCGTGATGATATAATTAAAATTTAAAACTTTCAAAGCCGTAAGGCATAAAAAGTTCCTGATATTAATACACAAAAAATGGCATTTCGTATCGAAATGTAGAAACAAATGGTTATAATAACACTATTGTTAAAATCGACCCTCAAAACACGAGATAAGCGTCCACGTCAGCTTACTACGTCGTTCGACAGAAACAGAGTAATCTCTAACGACGACTAATATTTACCATGGACACACCAAGGATTACGTGTATCCGATGAGATTACTCCGTCATTATGGGTGCCTAATGGAGCAAATATGTGTATTGGACGTTAATCTGTAAACGTGCATACGTACTGGTGGTGTCCCCAGAATTGAGGATATCGTCAGAAGAAAACAATACATGAATTTTTATAGCATAACATCACGCCTGTATATCCTCAAAGGATTAGGTAGAGCAGTGTAGTATACTTGCACGATTCAGTATGTCATACGTCTCACCGTTAAAATGGAAGTAATTTTTTTTATATTATTAGATAATTGAATTAACGGGCAAAATAAAGCGAATTAACATTGCTATTGTGTTTCATGCTTTTCAAGGCATGCATATTCAATATATACACGGATATTGGTAGACGTTATTTCATATTACGTTTTGAGGGATACTCACGCACTAGTGGATTAAGTATTGTTCTACTTAAGGTCGCAAGCTGGCATACTTGAATTTTCATGTCCGCTGAAGATCACGATATGCTATAGTGAAAAATATCTAACGCTTCTGAAGTCTGTTTCAATCTATCTGTTTCCTATCGCTTGATGAAATTTCTTACTTTTCGAAAGTTTAGTATTTTTCGCTATAGCATTTAGGGAAAATATTTCGAGGAATGCTGCAATGCTGGAGAATTTTCCATAATGTTCCAGAGAACGTTATGGAAAATGGTCAACGTGAGAAGAGGCGTCAGAAGTCTCGTGAAAAGAAAACTGTGGGGCAGCATGGCGTTGATGGTGAATCATACCTTGCTATTGTAGTCTCGTTGATATTGTTTTGAATTGCCAAATATTCATTGTGTAACGAGCTTTAGGGTAGGCGATGGTATTAAGTATTTTCATATATCAAGTGGCTGCTCTCGTCATATCGTTCCGAAATAGGTCCTGCTAATAAAAGTAACATAAAAAATTTATACGCGCCATTATTAAAAGTCGTTTAGTAATACCACAGACTGATCAACAAAATCAATAAAAACACTTGTTATTTATAGATTATTATATTGATTTTTAGGAGCGAAGCATTCTTATGCGTTTTAACAATGCAATTTAATTATACTTTATTGGACATTACAAGATAAAGAATAAGTTTTACATTAAAATGTATAGATGCTGTGCGCCTTCTCATCGCTCAAGTAGCAATATTTTTCTGTAAAGCTATACTAACAATAACTTCACATAATGTAACACGGCCTGGTGTAGTTTCAAACTGTATTTCAGTTAGTCCGAGCAAGTTCTCATGAAAGTGACTGTCATTATTATTACCAGAATAAATTCCTACAATAAGCAAATTTAGTTTTTTCGTTACAGTACTTTCCGAAAATGGTAGGTTGTTTCAAAATGCAATATAATCAATGCTGTCTCAGCTTTAAGCGTTGTAATGTAGACCACTTGAGTATCTCTTGAAGCAAATGTTAAAAAAATACGTATAATAAATTACTCAGATATCTGACTATTTTGTATTTTATTATCTAGTTATAAATATTGGACAAGATTAATATGGTATTTTTTATGTATCATGGTAGGTGTGTATTATGTTGCAGTCGAAATAAAATAACTCTTCAGCGAAGCCAGAAAAGTATAACTCGTCGTTCGAATGCACATACGTACATATATTATATGCACCTGTTTTGTGGTATCTGGCTTATGTTTTAATTTATATTTCACTTCTTAAACGTTGTAACTATTCATCTATTTAATTTAACTCAAACATTTAGATAGAGTATAGCTAGTTTCATCCTAAACTCTTTCATTGCGGACAACTATTCCCAAATCATTCACTTAACCCAGAACTTTCGTTTTTGCGGTAACGATTTTCGTTCGCAACAAGAACGGTTTATACACTACAAGAAAATGAGTTTGGAAAATGAACAATCTGCCCTTAAGTGGAAACTGGGATGGAATCTCGAACTATTTTCATTAATCCTGCGAATAGTCATCTCGAATTTAATATCCTTATGAAACAAATACAATAAGAGTCTAAGGGAGTCAAGAACTTTAACAAAAGAATATTCAGATAATTTCAATAAATAATATTGTAGCGAAAATGAATAAATATGTCTGGTAAATTTTTAGGAATAAATTAAAAATATTCGTCAAGTTAGTTAATAAATTTAACTAGAAGATTAATCCAATAAAAATATTTTCGCCTGGATTTGTGCCCGGTGTAGGACCAAAGGCTCCCTACTCCTCCTTGGTGACACATGGAAGTACACTACATTTCCTGTCCCTTCCTATTCGGCAAAATACAGGCGTGTTGTAATGATAATATAAATGCAATTAATTTTACACCTAGAAGACTTTGTGCTTACACATATGTACATATTTGCCCTGAACGGTAATCGAACCCACAACTTCCATTCCGCAGTCAGCTTAGCTAACCAACCAGGTTACTTAAAGCAACAAGCCAATAATCTGTGTAAATTTTGCACCTAAAAGTGATACAAAATGTGATGGAAACTATCCATTCTTTGGCTCTGTGTGAGTATTGACTAATTATTCCTTAGAGCCTCTGCCCGTCCGCTGTGAGAGCCAATCAAAATTCGATCAGAGACAGATTCCGTCAGATACTGCTCAATCAAACTCAATTTTGCTTGGACGGTGCATGAAAACGACTGCCTCTGACCCATTTTACAGACGAACCTATTCACATTTTAAATTTAAATGTTATTGAGTAAACGTTTTTGTTTCCATTAAACATATTATAAATTTATTTATATGCTACATGGTTAATACGTACTCTTTTTTAAATAAAGTATATTTAAAAATTGTGCGAAATCCCTTTCCATTTGACGTGAATATTGCTTAATTAATCTCCACGGAATCTTTTCGTAGGTTGTAATAGCCAATCAAAATTTAATTTGATTCCTGTTGCCTCTTTGCCTGCCTCAATTTTATTTAATCCGCGGATAAAAAAGACTGCTTTTAAAACTTCAAAATTTCTACCGTAAGTCCTAAAAATGATTAAAAATACTCTTTTCTAGGCACGTTCATTTCAAAGTTCTTTTTGTACATTCCATATGTTCATGGACATGTTTATTAATCAATAAAGCGTAATACATACTTCGACCCACGAACTTGTTAGGATCACTTTCAAACATCGAAATAAGTAATTTGTGTTCATCGTATTATCAAATATACTTAAAATGGTAATAACGGATGATATACTTAACATTTTTTGCGAATATCGCTTCCCATTTTTTTACAGACAGAATTTCAAAGTACTTTGGAAATAACCAATAAAGCTTCAAATTAACATTTAATTATATCAGATGTTGCTCGATCACACTTCTGCTTAGCTGTGTTAGAATATGACTTCGACGCTGAGTATCGAATGATTCTATTACCTTCAAAAATGACTACCTTTGATTGTTAGCGTAAGTCGATTCTTTTCATTGATTTGTTCTTTTTATTGTTTTGAAACTCATAGAAATGTTACTGCTCTACATCGACAATCCTCCTTTCGGACCCAGAAAGGTGGGTCGCGAAGTATACGGCACGTGTTGTACTGCTGATCAGAGGAGATCTCATAAGCAAATGTAAACATATTCATATAATTTAACGGAACATCATTGCTTCATCATCATCATTAGCCTTATTGTTTGCCCTAATAATTAAATAAATAAACAATAATGCAACTCAACCAACTGATATGACTAAAAATTACTAAAAAAATATCTCATACTCAAAACTTTCTTTTTCAAACTGAAGCGAGGGAACAAATACTTAAAATTCTGTTGCTATATGAATTCATTTGAGAATACAACTATTAAGTTACGAAATGTAAATAAAGTAGGTGATTATTTACAGATTCAGGATTTCCTTGTGACGCCGCACACTACTTACGCTGGCTCGTGTATTATTCAGTGTAGCGTATAAGCGGTAGCGGAAATAGTTCAAATGTTTTATGAAATATACAGTGATTTTTAAGTACATTCTTGCTCATTCAAAGAGTAGCCCCTTGTCCGACACTGGAACGATAAATGTGGTTACGATCATTAGTCAATAAGAAAATTTATTTAATTATTCTTATGTTGTAAATCATATCCCAACAATGTTAGTATATTAATATATTACACCTTACAACTCGTGTAAGGCGCGGAGAAATGTTCCACGAGCTGCGAATGAATGAACTTGTGCGTCGTACATCGATCACTGCTTTCCGATTCGACAGTAATTGTGACGGGTCAAAATATGTTTTACACTTATTTATATACAATTTCAGTTACAACATAATAAATTATGAGGAAATCATTGAACTCTATGGCAAATATACTTTTAAGTTAGTAGGTATTATAGACTACATATAGACAGTAAATAATAGTAATACTTATGTATGTCGGAGACTGTCATTAGTATGGACATTAAACGTATTAAAGATAGTCATGAGTACGTACGATAAACGATTGGCGGAGAGGGTCATTAGTACGGATGTTAAACGAAACGCAGCACGATAGATGACAGCACTATCGCAATGTCGGTACGTGGCTAACTTTGTGCTACAACAGAACGTAGCTGGTGGGGAGACGTTGGATGAGGAGGCACTTTTTTATCCTGCCGTCGGAGAGAGCGGATCCTCCACACTAGGAACTGTTACGCGTTTCGTTTGCCCAGTTTGTTAGTGTTTTATAAGCAGGCTAATTTGTAAGACGTTAATAAAAAGTAATTACAGTGTAAGTAATTTCTCTTTGTTCGATTACCCGATTACTAGTCCACACTGTCTGACGATAGTGATTATTGTTCCGCCGAATCGATATATCCGACATATATTTCAATTGGGTAGTAACAAACCCGTAAGAAAATTTGAAGAGACTGATTAAAATTGTTCCCAAGGTTACCGACAAGTTCCGAGAAAAAAAGACAGATCCCTTTAATCAGGAATTTCATTCAGTAGGAGTTATTGAATACCAGGCGGAGGAGTTCCGCATGTAATAATAATTTATGTTATTCCGTTACAGTCCATATAGTTGCAGTTCGTTCAACTTAAATGTAGATATGTGAGTGTAATATTGCTATAGCAATATCAAATATACAAAATCACAAATGCTCATAATCGCAGTGTTAGATGATAGTCAATAATTTTTTTTATTCTTCGTCCATTTCCGCTTGGGAACTATTAAACTGTCTAATAAAATTTGATCATGAGGCTACTCATACACTGGCGATTGATAAAACATTAATTGTAAAACATTATAGGCCTCTTTAATGTACATGAATGTTTATGGTTATCAGATTGACACAATTGTACACCAACACCAGTAAGTTAATTTTTTTTATATATTTTTCACGCTACGTACACTTTCCTCAATATGTTAAACAATGATCGACACTTGAGCGTGAAACGTGAACGGAGAGAGTGTTGACTTTGAAATGAGAAACGGCTTTGAATATAATCTGCGTGATAATATGTACGTTTAAATAAACCTTGTTTTGCATTATGTATATCACTGAATTAGAAAAACAGTAGAGAGATGAAGTACGAGAACAATTGTCTATAAATATTTGGATAATAAGAGACTAAATTAGAAACAAGAAACTCTTTTCGACTTCAATTGGCCTATTTGCCACTTTTTGAAATAGCTAAAATTTTAAAACGAGCACCTCGCTAGATAGCCATCAATATTTTAAATTAAAAACCAGTTAGGTTATAAGTGATATTCTATTTGACACGGAAAAAAAACGAAATTCAACTATGTAAATTTAAAAGAAAATTTCATCCAGATCCTGTCCTCACACTTTAAGTCAAAACACATCACAAATAAAAACAGAAAAGTAATGTCATAAAATCATGAATATCAAAGTACTTTCCGGGGTATTGTTAATATGACAGGATAAGTGGGAAAATATTCGATCGGTAGATGGGTATGAGTCACGCGTCTTTGATTTGTAACTTTCTCAGAAATATGCTTGGACATTTGCCAGTGGACCAACTTCTGCCATTTCCTCGCGAGGAACTTGCAACGAAAATTTTTAGGAAAAGTTTTATGAAACTCAAAATGTGTAAGCAGTTTGTTATAAATTTGTTTAGATCTACGGACTCTTCGTCACATTATCAGAGCAGTTGTTTATTAAGGTCGCATTTCACGTCATGATGTCATTGTTTTAAACAATTTCTGAGCTTATCACCCTCGTTAAGTACAAAATTAGTATAAACATAAATTTATAGTAATAATTTTATTTATTTTATGTATTTATTTATTTACAAAATCCACAGCTTAATATTTTTGTATGCACATATCTTTTCGCTTATTCATAAAGCCAATCCTTAGACAATCTACTGCAATATACATATATACATGGATTGTATCCAGTATAATAAAGAAAGATATAACTAAAGGAATATATTGTTTAAGTTAGCCGTTAAATGCAATTGACGCGTCGTGAAATGTGAAAGTCGAGAGACCTTGACGCGAAGCCAGGTCCGTGTTTGTTTTTGGAGAGATGACAAATATGGCTAGATCTGTGACCTACTTTTCATATTATTAGCTATCTACAAGTAACACAGGAGCACTTTAAGACGATAATTTATCGTCTTGAAGTGCTCCTGTGTGCTCCATATAAAAAATATGTAGAGTTAAGTAATATGACAGGTAGAGAATGGCTGACCGATAATAACAAAATTTTATAGAGTAGTTCAGTATCTTGCGCCCCGTAGCTAGCGGAATTTATTGTTACTGCAAGAAATTGGTTAATATTGGCTCTGGGTCAGGGAAGTCTGGCGCTTCAAGTGAGTCTTAATTAACTTGAGTTAGCGCTAAGCATCCAAATTAATAATGGTTTATCAACCGTTATAACGAGTTCTAACCACTTAATGCGTAAGCGCAGTCATTACCAGCGATCGGTCGGTCTGTTTCTGACAGGTCACGTATCAGTTTTATAAATGCGTATTTTGCGAAACTGTAATACAATTACGAGTACATGTGACTTTCTATAAAGAAAAGTGTAAGATTTCCTTTCAAGAATATTCTATCAACAAACGCGGTACACGAAATGGAATTGACCTAAATAAACTGTAGTTCTCAAAAATATCCGTGTAGGTGCCGATCGACTTGTGTATTCGATTGGTACAGTATATTTATTTAGGCTTATCGGTTCCTTGATATTGGTATGTGCGTAGCAAAGGAATGTTAAACCGAGAAAAAAAAATTATTCAATAACATTTTCTTCGGTCTAACGGCTGTCGGAGCACGCTGAATAAGGTAAAACCGCGTGACTGGACGTTTTTTATAGTCATATCATAATATATTTACAGTTTGCTAGCTTATGGTCTATGGACACTAACGTTCGTCTACTGTATTAAAACTGTACTGTACCCCGGAAATAGCAGCTAGAATAATTCGCATCTTATTTTGTTGTAGTTCTTGTCCCAAATCTGTATGTGCGCTAGAATACGAGAAGTTAAGGATCACTATTTAGAATAATTTTGATTGAAAATTAATAATATTTAATGGAACGCTGCGGATGTGTTTCCGGAGGTGAATGCAGAGAAGTGTAGTACTTTCCCACGATTTACCTAGAATTTTATACGTTCCACTATGGAGTAGGAAGTAAGACTATTGCCGTACACCGGCCAAAAACTCAGACTCCGAGCTATCACTAGAAATTTCAAGAAAAGAAAAATAATCGTAACCGAAGCGGGAATCGAATCCAAGATCTCTCGCTCAGTGATCGCACTTGCAACCTTCCGACCAACAAGGTAATCGAATATTTATGGCATTTGTGGCATAGTCAGCGACAAACTTTTCGTGAGTCAACGCGATAAGGTAAGCACAATATTTCATTTGAAATGTATTAAATATTAGAAAATAAAGGAAACTGAAAGAAAATCCAAACCTTATCAAAGTATTAAGTAAAGTATGGAATTAAATTGTTATCATTTAATTGAGGGTGATTATGCGTATTAGCCCTCAAAAGCAACGTCATTGATAGAATCTCGTATAAGACGAAACGTCCAGATTATATTGTAACCATGTTGAAAGCTGTTTTCGTTTGGTCGAACTTGATCCGGGTTTTGTAAAGACAGCGGATCCATCGAGATTTTGATAGGAAGAAATCATAATTAATAATAACGATAATAATATTACGGAAATTCTCCGTTTACAGTTATGTGATCTCAAAGAGGGCTCAAGAAGACATGATTTATGTGCAGCATGTGAGCATGTTAACCAGACAGTTAAATTAAATACATATGTAACATCACGCTTGTAATCCCTGAAGAGGTAGGCAGAGGAGTGTAGTACACTTCCAAGTTATATTTACGTCCCATTATGAAATAAGGGGTGAAGCATTGATCGGGCATAAATTCAGGCTCAGAGCGACTAATAGGAGTTTTCAGTTAAAAAACTAATAGTACCGGACCTGGGGATCGAACCCAAGACTTCCTGATAAGTAGTCGTGCTTACAGTAACTAGGTACATAGAAATTTAAACCGACACCCAACACACAGATTAAATACTTGTATCTATCAGACCAATGTTTATTTTGCTTGGGAATCAACTACGAATCGAGGCTCCACAGACTGTTTCACAAACAGCTAGACTAACGAGCCAGGGGGCAGGGAATCTACTCAGGGTTGCTCGAAATGATTGGATCTACTATGAAACGACATTTTGTTACCAGCTATTCGAGTATATGTCAGAGTACATTTTTTTTCTTGTATAAATATTAAATCATTATTGATGATTAGAGAGCAGTCACTGATGATAACAGTATGTCGAATTTAATTACTCTATTTATTTCATTTA
This sequence comes from Croniades pieria auraria, assembly GCA_018248815.1. Classification (NCBI taxonomy): domain Eukaryota; kingdom Metazoa; phylum Arthropoda; class Insecta; order Lepidoptera; family Hesperiidae; genus Croniades; species Croniades pieria. The sequence continues at coordinate 9,513 of DWJK01007050.1, forward strand.
AATCCTAAAATGATGAAAGTTTTCTAGTTTTATCGTCATCCGCTTCTCCTTGTACGCCATTGATAAACGATTACCTTTGATTGGAAATCATCTTCGACGTTTCTAGAACGTACGATAGTAAAAAACGCCATTAGAAGGTGTGTACTACATGGTAATGATAACAACTTCATAAACTGACATTTCGCTTATTCGTATACCTACATTATGAAGAAGTTTATTTATAATCTTAGGATTTGAAATTTGCCTTTGCGTCTCATATGACAAACGAAAGGATCTCACAAAAGATCGCAATTACCAAAAAGAAAAAACTGTTTGGTTATAAAATCAATTTCTTTCTTTATCTTTAGCAATTGCTGAATTTTATTTGGAAATATCATATTTTATAATCAGGATTATAAAAGCTGAGTATCAGTCCGAGTACAAGATGAGAGCACAGAAGCCATTCCGTTGCAGAGGGGAGTGAGACAAGGAGACGTAATATCTCCAAAGCTCTTCACCAATGCAATGGAGGACGCCTTTAAGCTTCTGGAATGGAAAGGACTGGGCATCAACATCAATGGCGAATACATCACTCACCTTCGATT
>DWJK01007051.1:0-10096 GCA_018248815.1 Croniades pieria auraria
GTCAATTTATTTTTTCAAAACTTACGAAATCTACGCGTACGAAGTCGCGGGCACAGCTATTTTTTACTGTATTTACTCTAAGTAATCCATAGCGTGATGTTCTTAAAATAGTTTTTAATAGATTGTTTTCTAAATAAGGTGGGTAAAACCGCGGGGCACACCTAGTGTATAATAATTTAACTTTAATTCTGGTTACTTTTTTCTATTTATAATTATTATTAGCATTTGCACGAGTTTTACGTTCTCTGTATCTATGCATGTCGTTTGCACCTCTAACTGGGGCGACACTCAACTTCTTATCTCGTACAATATTCTCCTGTATCAAATGTGCTAGTATGCTCTGTTGGTGCAACTTAATAAATAAAAATAAATAAATAAAAATCATATTAATTATGCCTCGAAATTAGTAGCGTAGTTTGGACAAGATTTAATCAATGTATCCAAATTATCTGCTGTACAGAGGTGTTTAAATAAGTAAAGTGTACAGATGACGAGCAAGCCTCAGGGCGTTTCCAACCGACGAGCAACTCGAAGTGTGACTCAGTACTTATTACGCATTACAGAATTCGTGTCAAAATATCTCTCCTTCCAATTGCAGAGTTTCCGCAACGCATTCTCAAATGCGGTCTCTCGTTTCGTTACAACAATCCTGTAGGACTTTCTATCGTGATCTACTTTCTGTTCGTTAACAATCAACAAATATTCTTATTAGTTCGCCGACCAAGTACTGGTATTGACTTTAATTCTGGTTGCTTTTTCCGACCGTAATCGGAGTTTTCGAAATATATCACTAGATATATTTCGAAATATATCATAAATAAGAATGAAGATATTGCATTAAACTGCTTAACGGACAGTAATTTAAGTTTCCTATCCAGTTAAATTATGTGAACCTACTATGATGAAATCCTGTTGTTTTTCATGTAACACATTTTTAATCGCCGTCCTAGCATATCCATTTTTCGTTACACATATACGTACCAAGCTTACTCTGCGACATGCACACAACGTAAGATAAAATCGTACTCACCGATGTCGTCGTCAGTGGGCAAGGGCCCTACGGTGCCGAAGAACCGTTTGTCCAGCAGTTGCAGCAGCTGCAGCGCGCTCTCGTGCACGGGCGCACGCGGACACCCCGTACACATCAGCGTCACGTTTATGATGGCCGTGTAATGGTCACAGGGGTACTCCCTGCAACAAAATGCATACGACATTGAAAGCCAAGAAAACATGCAGATATTTTAGAAGTGCATATATAACCTAATAATACTTAGTCGATACTTCTGTACGACTGTTGTAGAATCATTTTGAAGATCTGTTTCACGATATGCGCTTTAACAATCGCTTTAGTAAATCGTTGAACTTTAATTTAATTTAAAAGAAGCACGTTAGGTCCGTAAGAATAAAGACATTTGCCACTTGAAGCTGCCTTACCCCGTAATAACCGTGCATAACCACAAAATAATAATAAATTCTTTACTGAACCAATATGAACATGTTGTAAAATTAAATGATATTAAATTGTTTACATTAATATCATTGTCTACAGATAAACCAAGCATTTACAGATAGTATAAAGGAAATTCTGTGGAAATATACTACTCTATTCAAAATTTTCTGGATCCAATTCACCGCGCACGTCTCCGTGTAAAAATGTGCGTTTTAAGATTACATATCACTTGCTCTAAAAATAAATAAAAACATCCTGAACGAAAAATCTGCACCTGTCCGGCTTGGCAGGCTATGACTATGACATTTCTCACTGGGGAGAACCCGTGTATCAATGCTGGAACGATAAAAAGGTTCATGACAATTGTGCCCGTTGTGCACCTGGCGCGGACGTCGTTAAGGATCACGAACGAGTTCGAAAACATCGCGTATTTGAATAATTCCCGAAGAACCCATTGGAAGAATGCCGCTCATACGCCCCGAAAATCCGACACCTAATTAACGGCACCGCATGCTAAAGCTTTCAATGAAATATCTAGCAGATGTTGGCTGGACAAGTTCATGGGATTGTTTTATAAGTGTAGTTGAAAGACTAAGTCTAACCTAACGTACGTAACCTAAGGGTTTTTGTGGCTTACGTGGTGTCGGACCTCATTTTTAACACATTTCTTTTATAACACTAATTAGGAACCTACTTGCTTTCTTTTAATAATACTCATAATAGCTGATAGCATGACGATATAACTATAATTCTAATGATAATAACACGGCAGTATTGTATAACTATTTCTTAAGCTAGAGATCTATGGACGAGATTTGCATTGGAAGTGGAAGAGGAGTATTAAAAATATGATTAAAAAATATTTATAATCAAAGTAGTATTGAATAGAAAGCGACTAAGGACTTAACATCCTAGGCGTGTTTAATCCGTTAGTGTAACGCATTTAGGCCACGTGACTGACAACGACCCGCACTAAAATAATCCACGTTTCTCAAAGGACATTATAATAAATATAGAGAACACTCTCCCACCCAACATACGAGTACCTAGACGAGTTTTGTTCCATTACACAAACCTGTCTTTAAATATAAGAGGAAAGCTATGTAAGAGCTGCTTTAATTATTATTGAACATAAACAATGTTACAACAGAAAAACGAGATCGTAAAAATATCCATTAGAAAAAAATATTGGCGGCAAAAATTAGGGATTGACTGCCGCGTTGGTCGAGTAATGCAAGCGCGACTGCCGAGCGAGTGGTCCAGGATTCAAATCCCGGGTCGGATACTATAAGATTTTTCTAATTTAGAATTTCTAATCTGGACTCGTGCCCGGTGTATGGTAATAGGCGCACCACCTATTCCATGGGACGTAAACGTCACTGGTGAAACGTGGAAGTGTACTACACTCATCTGCCTACCCCTTCGGGGATTACAGGCGTGATGTTACGTTTTAAAAAATAAAAAAATTAGGAACGCTATAGAAATTTTACTTCCTCTCCGAAAAGTTAGAACTTTCAATTTGTTTAGGACTCGGACATCGACTTCGGTTTCAGTATTTCAAAGTCGGAGGTTATAACGAAGACCGTTTCATTATCTACTTGTATAGTTAATAAATAGAGAAAATTTTTTTTCCTATCTGTGATGACGAATATTTGTCTCCGTCATTTAAATATTGTTCGTGGGTGACAATCGAACCCCGATAGTGTAGTCAGGTTTACTAATCGCTGGACTAAGAGACCAGACAAAAGATAAATATTTTCATTTCCCCGTAACATTACTGAACCCCTACTTCCAACAGCTCAGAACTGTATAACATAACTGGTGACAAGTGGGAGGACTACACCCCTCCTGCCTCTGCCGGGAAATACAGGAGGGACGTTATGTTATGATTTTTAATATGGTACAAAAAATTAGATTTAGTCATGGTCATCACCATCAGCATGTTAATATGTCGTAGTGTCATTTATCACCGCGGTAATTGTGCAGGTTGGGGATCGCAGAGCACAGCTTCTCACAGCGGCTTCATTGGTGCCCGTCGCCAGCCAGGGCATTAATTCGTATGCAGGCTGATTTACACCGCTATCGGCCGCTCTCGTCTATAGTATAGCAGGGTGCACAACGGATGAGCAGCGAAAATGTCGTGTGACAAACTAGCAGTTATTATAGCTCATTTATACTTTGGCATTGCTTACACTGTACTTGTAAAATATTTTATAATGCTAATAAACATTAGTAAGGTAACAACAAAAGGCAACTACGTGTCCGAAGTGTATAAGTATAAAATCGTTTGTAATACCATTTAACATTAACCCTTATCAGATGTAAATCACCTGTGAGGTGACAAAATTAGTTTTCGGCAGCGGTCGTATGGCATGGGTGAAGTGACAAGGCGAAATGTGTCTTCTGGAGCTCGTCGTTGTCAACGGAGTACTGGCTTATGCATTGAAAGTTCAATACTTTTTTTACTAAAGAACTGATAACAAATATATATTATGATGAACACAAATTTATATGTAAAAGATCAAATTAAACAGAAACACTTATCTACCCGATCTTTTTAGCAAAACTAGAGAGATATTTCATATGAGGAAAATGTTTGATTTTTCGGTGTTATTTTGAATAAGAGTATCATTTATTTAAGTGATATAAAATACTATTTTTCCAAATACTTAACTTACAAAATTCCTATTTTTTCTTCCTCTTGTGTGCAAGGATAGTTATGCATTTGTACAAGAATCTGCTCGAATCAATCCCTCACTCTATGGCGTGTCATCCATGTGTCAATAGATATAATACAAGTGTTCGATTAGCTAAGGAATTGTGTAACAAAGCTGTTCAATTTAAATGAATAATAAAATAAAATCTTTTCATTTCATATTTATTAAAAACAACTGCAACCTGCTGAGCATCAAATATACGAAAAGTTGCGTCCGGTAAAGGTTTAAAGAACTTGTAACAAACAATAACAAAATAAAACTTACTTAACTAACATTAACCCACTGCACGGCTCTCTCGCTTGCAGAGATTGGCACAGTACCAGCGTTTTGCATTTTTGTTTCCAAACAATGAATATGAGCCATACCAATGAGCATGTTCTTCCTCTGCGACACGCGTCTTTCGATAGGAGTCGTTACACAATGTTACAATGCGTTCATCGGCGTGGAAGCGCTGAACACTTCTAGCTACGCTACACTTCTAGCGCTACGAAACCGAACATAGTAGTAAATGTTTAGTGCTAGTTAATGTTCAGTAACGTTTTAAAACATTTATAACGGCGCTGTTGCAGCGGCATTCCTTCGATGAGCCTTAACTTACTATTATAAATACTAAAAATATATTTGTAAACACAGATAAGGTTTATTCCGCTACTGTGAAACTTAGCAAAGAAATATAATTGAATATACATATATACAGAACATGTAGACAACGTTCTTAACTAAATCGAATAATAAAGCCGACAGCAGTAACGCTAAAGGAAATAAATCTTACAATTTCTTTTTTCAATTATTTCTGAATCTTATAAGTACCAAGTATGTACCGAATACAGAACTGGAAGATCAATTGAAAGTAGATTTTTTGCTATAAGACTTGTTTATTTTGAGGCCATGAAACGAAGAAAAATATCAATAGTAAGAATAATTTCTAAACCATCAACATAAACAGGCTACCAATGTGACGATTTATTTTTATAGCAATACTGTGGTATTCGTTTTGAACAACACGCGTACAATATACGCACCGCACGCGTACGCGGGACTGTAGGAATTGGCATAAAACGAGTCTCTTTACAAAGCTATTTTAGGCCTCACCTGTGATAAGTATTCGTACAATAACCCGATGAAACAAATTTCAGAAAAAATATCTGTTGAGCCCACGATGGGGTGGTGTAAAGCAAATATTTATTAACAAGGAAACAACCTTGTTTTAGACGCCCGGAATCACAATGAAGGTTTATTTTGCTTGGATCAAGCAAACAAGCGTAGGAGTAAGTACGCAGTATGAGGTAGCTAACGATTATTTAATACCTACTCAATAAAAATCTACCCATAAGTTATTGAGGAGCTATGAGCAACAACTTCGTATCGCCGCCATTGAGTTCTATTTGAATTTTACGCAAATTAACTAGTACATGCTGTTGAAAAAAGTTCGATGAAGTAGCGCAAAACAATAAACATAAATATTACGTATAAATGAATGGTTAAAGTACTCGTAGTGTTTGGCGTGTAATAAGACAAAGACATACATAAGATATATACGGCCATAGCTTTTCCGTTACGTTCTTACAACCGGATCATGATACTTGTCACGCAATTGATCTATTGAACATGAATATCTCGTTATCTGAACAAGTCTAAATTTGACATTAATATAGAAATACCAAAGGATAAAGACATAGCAGACAGCAATCCGTCAATTCTGACGTATTTGTACGACTGATCTCAAGCAACACCTACTCAACCCCTACGGCAAAAAACCTTTTGTAATAGTTGTTACTGTTCTTAATTATCCTCCAATCTTACAATTCACGGTTAAATAGTTCATAAATGTGTATTGTTATACGACACCACGTCCGAGCGAGGAGTCCATCGTATAGTAGCACTTTTGTGGCAGTTTCTTGTGAATATTTTGTTTTCAAGAAGTTAAACAGGTCATGTTTCTCTCAGACACAAGTTGCAGCCTAGGTCCCATTTACTATTTAAAACAGATATATCTGGTGATACAGTTTTATGGAAAACTGTGAAATGCTTGCAATACAAAAAAAAAACCTTTTTCTATACTTATTTTAGCAATGAAAGCCTTATTATATTGAGGCCATCGATTTCCAAATATTATTGAGACAACGTAAGAGCAGAAGTGACACCCAAAGAGGCTTAGTCTATAAATAACGAAGTGGCGTGATAGATTTGTCACGTTTAATCAATTTCGCTTTTCACAATATTTTCAAAAGCCAACAAGGACACCACCGTGGACGTAAAAACGATTTCATCATAGACACTAGAGATGTCCGTCTAGAAAATATTGATAATTATAATTCTTAACATTTAATATTTTTCTTCTCCATTTGTAATTTTGAACATTTCATCACGTTCTTCTTTTACTTCAGCAGTGATTAAAAGAATAATATCAAAACTTATCCCATAATTTGAGTGTTATTTCGTACGTAAAACTTCAAATAATTGTGATATGAATGTTAGTATGATTTATGTTATCATTTATTTTAATATAAATCTAAATCCTTAACCTCTCTCAATTACTTAAATTTTACCGTTCATTTGATTGAATATGCAACAATTCGCTAGAATTCTTAGATCACTTTAATAAAAGAAATTAAATTCAATTCGAAAAACATTTAAAAAAACGTAAAATAGTATTTGCCAGCAAAACGTTAAACTTTAAAATGGCTGCCCTAAAAAGTAAGCTTTTTCGACTCGTCCGCGTATTCGCGCCGCGTACGAATATTACCCAAAGTTCAGATTACTGAATGTCTAAATCAATATGATAGAATAACTGTCCTATCAATAAACATCGTTTGTCTGATTTAATATACGATCATTTCGTTACAACAATTAAGGTTTTTCTTCTTCTCAACGATATCTTCAATTAATTTGTTTTACGTGCTCCAGGTAAGTCACGCTGTTCGAAATATAATGTATGACATTGATTTGAAAACAAAAAACAATTGACAAACGATCTCCATCAAGCAACTATTGAGAACTACAAGCTTTTCTTACAATAAATTTATTGTTTTTCACACATCAAAATTTTTTTTGAGGGTTTTTTAGCAAACTATAATTTATTTAACTACGTGTTCGCATGTATGTACTTTCAATCATCATTGTTTTGTTTACTCTTAGCGAGTTTCCGTTCAAACAACTGAACAGTATTTTTATTCTAAAAAGGTTGACGACATTTTTTAAATGGACATACTTTCTTTTGTTTATGAATCGATTGAAATAAAATACTAAACTTTAAGTGAAGCTTACAATAACATATCGTTTGGAACCGTGTGTACATTGTATAAGCACGTACAGGGAAAGAGACAACAACTCTAAAAATCATTGTTTAAAATTTCATTGCATAAATGTTGACCTGTAATAATATTTGTTTTAAATATCGTCTATTTACAGAGACAATCAGTTATATATAGTTTTGTTAGTATAAGATAAATTTAGATGTACTCGTAGAATAGAACTCATGTAACAGACCTGTACGGCGGAGATTTTTAAAACGCAATTACCACTATAGCGAAGCACAGTGCTACTAAACATAAATGGCGTCTGAATAATCCTGTTATTTATATTACAATTATCTCATCACGCAGGTCCCTGATGACGTAGACAGAGAGCATCGATTCCTCCACATTGATCGCTGTCTTCGTTCTACAGTTTCTAATGACGTAATCTCATCATTTTTATGCCCAGAACTGGGCTTGAGACTTAAAAAACTGTATAATTTTATGGTAACAATTTTACAATAATATTGTTACAAGTCTACGCCCGTAACAAAATAAGTCTCTTTAGTAAGTACGGCCCCATTAGCAAGTCTTTTAGATGGTAATTAGTAAGAAAAGGACGGGCATCGATAAGGCCTTATTTTCGCCCCACCCCTTGTAGGAATTCCTATACTTACATTAGGTTTACGTAAAAGAAAGTAGTAAGATAGAATGAAGATCATACCAGAATAGTCACACTTAACGTATATTTTGTAGTGAATCACATTATTTTAGGAATGTTTAATTGAAAGGCAAAATTATAAATCGATCAAGTTTACTTCGAAAATGTTGAACGTTTTAACATTTTTACACTACATACTCCCTATCGAGTGTTAATTCTCATCAATCCGATGTCGTTCAATACCTGCGTCCAATAAATAACCGTTGTAGTCGCACAACACTACGACTACTGTGATCTTGGTGTCCGGCGTAACTTAAACACCTGGTTACTGAGCCAATATGAGCGCAACAACCAACTACTGCCGCCCCCACTGTACATTCACAGTACCACTTTAATACAGTGGTGGAATTATACTGTAGGTATCCAGAGTGTGTATATTTTGGAAGCTGTGTGTCTTGATTGAATTTTTATTCTCAAAATATCGCTCGATTCTTTATGTAAAAATATTTTAGAAAGGCCTTGATTATCTAAATGTTCCTTTGTGTAAGACTTTGCATGTTTTAGTTGAAAAACTACTATAGTTAGGTCACACAACTCTTAAAACGTCACCTCGGGAAGTCCTGAAGATTATCTGCTGACGTTTCATTCCAAATAACACGCTTTTTGATTCATTCATTTATATTTATCTATGAGCGCAGGATAGAAGCAATCTAATTTTTATATATATTGTGTAATAACATAAGAACACTAAAAAAAAGAAAGTGTTTCTTGTATGCGCTCTATATAAAAAAAATTGAAATGCTACTGAAAATGTACCATTTTGAACGAAAATCACATATAGACCAAAGTTTGGTGTTCGACAAATAATATGAATTGTAAAAATTATGTTCTTATTAATATATTTTGTTATTAGGCACACAGTCTACTTTCAGAATATATATAGAAAACAAATCGTGTTACATAATTTTTTTCTTCATTCTGGGAAAAAAATAAGGCCTTATCGATACCCATCCTTTTCTTGAATGACTTCCCACGGATACACGTGTAACCGCCAACAAAAGTCTTTTATCATTCAGTATGTGTAGGCGGGGTTTCTAAGGCAACGTTTTTAATAACTAGGTAATTGTCATATGAAGCGTGCTACCGTCTGTTGTGAGCACTATAAGTACGTAGAGGTGATAAATAGAAGAGGGAATCAAAAGAGTATTTCGCAATATTTTTCCTGGTATATTGGATCATCGGAAAATGGTTATTAAGTACATACAGATTTTGTTGCGAGGCATATTGAAGGGCGTATTGAAAAGCGCGCAGACGGTTAGAACAATGAATGACGAGAGAAGACTTTATAAACTATATACGTTATGTAAGGGTGCGATAGGAACGGTAATAATCAATAACTATAACGGAACATTAGTATTCAATAGCAGTGCTGGCCGTACAGAACACTGAGGTAGTGTTCGGTGGCGCAACACCATACACGCACACAAGCCAAATTTACTCCTCATCGAACGTATGTCCGAACCGGAATAAACTATATATAAAACCTCTACAAAGAGATATATACTAAAGTGGATGACATGTTAAGGGACAGGAATGTTCAATATAACGTAGCTCGTGCCAACTGTACAACAATCCGATGTTTACCTGGATCTTTGTGAGTCAATCACCCTAAAGGTAATTTTTGCAGTTCATGGAGAGTTCATGGGAACAGAGAGTAAAATAGGCTGATTTTCATTGAGGCAAAATAAACGATTTAGGAAACTATGGTTTTTAGTGCTGACAATTAAGTTCCCAATTGAGTCCCGGTAAACCGATGACATCTCTTCCATTACGATTTGCGCACACTTTCCTTGCTTAGTGAGGAACTTTATAACGGCGCGATACTCGATTTTCTCCATACTTCATATTTTCTTCCGGGTTGAGTTGTTTAATCGTCGATAGTTTTAAAAGTAATAATGCAATTGTGACAAAACTTTATATTTATACTAATTATGAGTCACTAAACACGTACCGCCCTTAACGAGCCTGCTAT
>DWJK01007052.1:0-10094 GCA_018248815.1 Croniades pieria auraria
TATATCCGCCGATATTACAGGACAGGGCGCGATGGCGCTCATTGGGGGAGGTCTATGTCCAGCAGTGGACAGAGATAGGCTGGTGACGATGACGATATTACATTTTTTTTGAGGCGTTTTAATATACCATCTATATTCAATAGTGTATAATCTGTTGCTGTCAACAAGATATTAGTAATGCTTAGACTTGGTTTATATAATAATATAACAGTCCTTAAATGTATAGTTCATACTTATAATAAAGGTTGTATTTATTACAAAATTATGATAAAAACCCTCTATTGCTAATAACGATTGATTTTGATGAAGAACGGTGTGTATAATATAATTTGTTTGATTGATCTGTGCCCGGTGTATGGCAATAGGCTCACCGCCTGTTCCATTGCGGAACTTAACCGTAACTGATTGAACATGGGAGTGTACTACACTCCTCTGCCTATCGCATCGGGGATTACATGCGTGAAATTACGTTACGTTTACGTGTGTTTGATGTTGGTACAACCGTGCGATTGTAGCAAAACTCGAGTTAATACCGCGATTATCTTGTCACAGTGAAAATAAAGGTTTCATCAATCATTCGACTAAAACTCCACGGTTAACGTTAAGTAAACAAACATCACGATTGTTGATAAGACCGAAGATGACACTTTAATTGACTTCGAGCCTGTGGCCGACCTTTGCCATAACAACTAACGTCTATTGATGGGAATTTATAAGAATACAGAATGGACAGATATAGCACAAAAATTTGTTAAATCTGTCAATTCACATTTGGCCAGTGTGGCAGACTAGGGCCTTAACCCTTTTTATTTCTAGAGAGGACCTGCATCCAACAGTGGAGTCACAAAACAGTTGATGATGGTGATAACGATTGTGATGATGATGACAATGATGAAGAAGAATAAAGAATACATAGATGTAACAGAACATGTTGTTTTGTTTCATTATGTGGTCTGTAGCTGTTGAAGTACAGTATTTAATAGCTATAATGAACATGACTGCCTCGTTGGTCGAGCGGTTGTAAGCGCGACTGCCGATTGGGAGGTCCTGGGTTCAAATCCGGGTCGAGTGCTGTTGGATTTTTCTAATTTAGAATTTCAACTAGTGGCTCGGAGTCTGGATCTATGCCCGGTGTATGGTTATAGGCTCACCACCTATTCCAGGGGACGTAAACGTAACTGGTGAAACGTGGGAGTGTACTATACTCCTCTGCCGACCCCTTCGTTACGTTTAATGAACATTTTTAGTGGGTTCTTGATTACCTATATACCATTTACGCAGATCTATGAATCTTTAGTAACTTTTACCGAACATTATATTACTGTAACTACTGAGACTCAAGACTACGTCCACAATGAAGAAGATTTGTCAGCATCGGCTAAATATTTAGGAACAATAGGGTGTAGTTTTGCTTAACTTAGCTGATTATTAACAATGTGTCGTCCGAGTCATTGTGATAATGTATTATTGGCTTTGTACTTGAAATATAAGAAGAACGCAACTTGATTACGGGAATACAATTTTAGTAAATACTGACCACTTATACGACATTTGTTAAGACATTTCAAACCCGTTACATGTCACTGTAAAACGTATTCGTACGAAGAGAGTGATAAATGTAGAAGAAACATGTTACATGTGTAAGAATAGAGATATTAAGCACTTTGTGCTGGCTATCTACACCGTAAGCGACCTGGCGTGATGATGTAATAGTAATACAAATACAACTAGTGAAGTACTTTATTCCACTGTCTATCGCTTCGGGGATTACAGTTGTTATGTTACGTTTTTTAAAAATACAATGTACATACATACCTTCAATTTTCTTCGATATTTGATTGGTTGGAGCGGTTTGTGGCAACCCTAGATATCTTTTTGGATCCTTCGCGGCCCGAACGCTTAAGAATGTAGAGTTCAACCATTGCACACATTGAGCGACGTCGCAGACTGTTCCTAGCGCCGCTTCGCTGTTCAAATTCTCTGGTAAACGCTTGTGAAGAAAGCTCTGCAATGGTTCCGTTCCTTCTACCAAAGCTTGGTAACGGGCCTGTAGAAATTGTTCTTGAATTGATTAAATATAGAACGATTTTAAGCAGTGGTGTTTCAGGTTTGGTTACACAAATGTTATTTTTTAGATATTAAATACTTTTTGCAATAAAAAATAAATCATTGCTTTTAATGTTATTTTTTACACATCTTTACAAATTGTTTTGTAAATGACATAACGTAGTGCTGAGAATATTTGACATTTTGAAGTTGTTTTAGATATTTTATAAAATAAATATTTTTAAAAGCTAATGAATCATGGCCCTTAGTAAGGAAGAAAAAAAAGCGAAAAAAGAAGCAAAGCGACTTGAAAAACTTAGAGCTGAAGCCGAGGCGCGTAAGAAACTCAAAAGAGATGAACTGAATCGGGAAATGGCCGCTCAGGCTAGGAAGCGCGGTGTGTTGGATAAAAGCTGGCGAGAAATGATGCTCAGAATCAAGGAACCGGTATTCAGGCAGGATATCCAGGTGCTGTGGAATACTTTTGAAAGAGCGTTCGATAAAAAGAACCATCTTATAAACTATACACTAAAGCTAATGGATACAGCAGATGATCAATTTCAACGCACGGTAGCCAGCTTTTGTGATACAATAGATACTATGATAACGAAATTCTTATCAGATCTAGAGGCTTTGTCAAAGGAAAATAATCGTAGGACAGCAGCGCTTCTAAAATCAGGTGAAGATGCTGCACTCCGCATAGCCACTGATCACAATGCCGCTGAAACGCATCTTCAACTGTTGCTTTATCACGGCTACACGACTTCCGATAATCTTGCTTGGACCACAAGAGGCGAAAATTTAGTTAAAGAAGATGAAGAACGTAGCAAATACGCGAATGAACGCGAAAACTTACGCTCATATCTCGAGAACACGTACAATATAATGTGGGACGATTATAAAGCGGTATTAAAAGCATACGTGTTGAACACTGCCGATAATCAAAAGCAAGTGCGTAAACTGCGTCGCAAAGAAAATCTGATGGCTGACATAATAGCCTCCCAAGGTAAAAAAATTGCAAGCAGCGATGGAATACTCAAACGCCTTCGAGCCGAGTTAGCAGCGTACGAGTCTGGGACCAAGCAAGCAGTTTTTAGAGACCGTCGTGATCGCCACAGAACTGCCTGCCATCGCCTGAAAAAGAAAATGGTCGATGGTTGCGAGACCGATACGAAACAAATGGCCAGACTGGTAAAAGCATCTGATAGTACCATAGAATGGTTACAGTCAGCTCATAAGAAAGGTGAAAAAATTCTTCGGATGGCCGCTTTGTGTCGGAAATATGAAACACAAAGGGAAAAAGTGTTACCTTTTGGTACAGCCATGCCACATTCGCCGACACAGGCGAGCGCGGAGCTGCGACGGCAGCACAAAGACGATTCATTGGTTATAAATGCTATATCCACGACTTGCGGATTAACACGTTTGTGGCAGCGGATAGCTAAAGTGGAGTTGTCGAGAAGGGCGTTGCAACGTGAAAAAATGTTGCTAGAACAGGAAAACGCAGCTATAATGGCGAAGATACAAGAGTATCAAGAGAAAAAAATCGGCCCCGGCTCACAAAAATGCATTTGTATGCAACCGGGGAAACAGGCATCGTTTAACCAACCTGTCGCTATTGAAGCTGTTCTAGAAATTACTAAGTATAAATAGACTTTTGTTTCGTTAAAATATTAGCAGCAATTTGATATTTCAATTTTCTAAATCAACAATAAGACAAAACCGATACTTTTATTATATTACGAGTGGTTTCTTATATTTCTTAGTAATATTTTCAATTTGTAATAAATTCTGACGTTATATTAACGATTCCCAGAAGTGGCCGAGCATTTTAACTTAGCGTCGCCGCGGCGGGTCGCGCGAGTGTCCGTGTCGCAATGACACCCGTGCAAAGCGCAAACGATGCCACTTTGACCTTACCTAGTTCTTGCAGCGTGGAACACGTTGCAAAAATATTGTAAAAATAAAAGAAACAGATTTTTACATTATTTGTTTAACATCCATAAATAAACATTAATAACATTTATTTAATAATCCCATCACGCCGTTCTCCTACGTGGTAGGGATAGAACACCGAGAGCTTCATATTTCGATCCTTACAGACCTGACATACTTCTTCTACATTATTACTCTTTTTATGAAATATATGTAGAATAAAAGATATAGTAGATTGTACGTAATTATATTTGCTTGACTGCCTCGCTGCTAGAGCGCTTGCAAGTGCGACTGCCGATCGGGAGGTCCTGGGTTCAAGTTCCGGGTCGGGTACTATCGAATTTTTCTGATTTAAAATTTCGAGTAGTGACTCGGAATCTGGATCTGTGTCCGGTGTATGGCAGTAGGCTCACCCACCTATACCATAGGACTTAACGTAACCGGTGAAAGGCGGGAATGTACTCCACTTCTCTGTCTACCACTTCGGCGTGATGTGACGTTTTTATACATTTACTTGAATGTTGCAAAAAGTTTTTTTTCTATTTTAATTACAGTACATACATACAATAACAGTAAATTAGTAGGTACATCTAATATTTTTCTTAATGTAAACTAAGTTGCTGATTTTCAAAAAAAGGATACAATAAGAGAAAACTAGGTTATGGAATGAACATTGTGTTTAAAAATATATAACATAACGTAACATTACGCCTCTATCTCCCTGAAGGGGTAGGAAAGGAGTGTTTCTTATCATCCCACATTCCCTTTTACATTTCCATGTTCTGACAGTTACGTTTACGTCTCACTATTGAATAGGAGGTAAGTCTATTGCCATACAACAGGCACAGCTCCAGTCTCCGAGCTACCACCGGGAGTTTCGAGTTAGAAAAATTTAACACTAGCCAACTCCGAGATCGAACCCAGGAGCCGAAAATCCTCCAAATTAATTCGTCACAATGAAACTTAGCAATGTCAATTGGTACTCGATCCTCAGCATGTTTTTTTACAAAACTAGTACATCTATTAGGCTCTACATTTTTTTTCTCTTGTTACTTGTACCACGCACCATGTATTGAATATTGGCAAATGCAAGTTCATACGACATATATTGTACATATTGAAAATATTCAAAAAACGTGTTTTTCAAAAGAACTAATTTGCGCGTCTGACAGTCATTTAATAATAATCATTTATTTATTGAGTAATATTATATATACGTTATTTTTAATCAACACGACTATACATACATACATATGTGTGTTAACGAAATTAAGTTATTTTAAAATCATACACACAACGAGTTTTGTGATCATGAAACAGAAAACAAAGACCCATTGCAGCACAATAAAATGGTTTTGAAGATTTATGAGAATCTTTTGTAATTTTAATCGTGTAGAGTTCTCATGATTGATCTATTAATGCCTAAACAGAGTCTACCTCGGTTGAGTCTAGGTCATTTTTGCCTTACTTTCGATGTTTACCTTTTGTGAGCTTGTAATAACAATAAAAATGTCTCAGAACATCACACATGGCCATCCGATCTTAAAGTGTGTCCGAAGATGGCTGGCTTGTCTTACGGTATCCAGGTAGCTGATAAAACTATATGCATATAAATATATGATTTGTCCATACTGTTTTAACGTAACTCGATTATTATGCCAACAATATTTAAATTTTAATAAATAGGACTTTAATTACACCAATCGATCTGAAGACAAACGTGTTATTAGAGGCACAGACAAACATGAGGTTCGACCATAAGACAATAAAATTGCTCAGTTCATCGATTTGGGACGTATATATCGCATGCATAATGATTTCTGCAAGCAAATGTACTATTGTTTTTCCGAATTACTTAAGTCGTTATAGACGTTGCGAGAAGTATTATTCTTCATTCCCCAACTCGCAAACCCAGGGGATGATTTTGGGCAAAACGTCTCTTCCGGGAGGCCTACTTCCAGCTGTAGATTAAGATGTACTCTCTGTTAGTACGAGGTAATTAAATACAATTTTTTTTGCTATTGCCTTGTAAAATCACTCAGTTTGGTTCGTTTGAAGTCAGAAGAGTTAGAACTTTAATGTATAGTTGACTGTATTTAGCTTTAAAGCCAAACATTGATATTCAACACTAACTCTCCCATTCCTCAGTCCTATTTGAGGTTGTTAAGGACGGCTATGACCACTTGTGGCTGTTGTCGGCTCGTTTGCTCTGTTTACTTAAAAAAATTAGCTTTTTAAAGATATTGGGTACTTAAATATTATTAAACAAATTGCGTTAACAATTAATTCTTTTACGATGGGCATTTTCAATTAGCATAGAGACGAAACAATTTTAAACAAGTATTTACCGAACAATCCGACACGAACCATAAAAGGCAGGTAGTAGTAAAATATTGCCGTAGTTCAAGACCCGTGTTGATGTTTTTATAGTTACTCGTGACGTTTATCATGTAACTAAAAATATATTAATAATATTTGATTCCTTGATTAATAATTATTTAAGCGAATGATCGTGTCGCGTTTATTGGTTTTGGTCTTTAGTTATCTCTAAGGAGAAATCAGACATACATACGTTTGAGGACTAAATATCTATTTAGTGGGATTATGCTAAATAACAGAACACAGTACTGTTCGGACAAAAGATTAATTCTTTCAGACTTTAAAATATTATATACTTAAAACAAGGTAGCCAAGCTCTTGCCCATGAAATTCTATTATCTTCATATATCCGCTGATGTCAATATGAGTTATGGTACTCCAAAAAATTCCAAACTCGATTTAAATGTAACCAAGGAATATTGAGTTATAAGCTGGGCTCTAAGATCGCCAACCCGTATGCCTATTGCGAGGATTATGGGCACGAAACCCCTCATGGAAAGCCGCAGAAAAATAATAATGCTAAATATCAGTTGCTCAGCTGGTTCACCAAGTAGGCTTTCTGCGAGCAAACAAGTTAATAGATACCCAATAATGGACGAAGCCTGTCAGCGCACGCTGAGGAGCATTAGAGATCACAAAACATAAGTGTGTGAGTCATTTCCTGATGAGCAACGATGACAGAATATTATGTCACTTTCACCAGTTTCGTTACAAGGATAATCCTAGGAGGAAGGGCGTCCCAGTTGTTATAATGAAGTATATTGTGACGTGACCGAGTCACTTCGTTATAGGAAATGCTAATTCATGTCATCTTACATTTGTAGAGCTTTGCGTCATGCCGAGTCATACGGGCTGAAAGCTCTCCGCATCATCACGACACGCGCTGAGCTTTGTGAATTGTGTTATAAATTGCTGTGTTAATTGTCAGCAGTTTATTTTGAATATATTTCGTATATAAATCACGTTTTATTAGCGTCATTTCATTTATACCTACTCTATATGTGGATTTTGTTATGAAAATAGAACTCGTTAAATAATATATTCCCTTTAGAAAGATGTTTTTGTTTTCAGATTTATAGAGCTTTTAAATTGATTTTATTAGCAAAATTTTGGGAATCACAGTCATTAGCATAACTTGATTCATCCATATTTGTGTATATACATATTGTATAATAATATATATAATTATAATAATAATAATAATAATAAACGAAAAAAATTACCCCAGTAATCCCCAAAGGGGTAGGCAGAGGAGTGTAGTACACTGCCACGTTGCACCAGTTACGTTTAAGTCCCACAGAATAGGTGGTGAGGCTATTGCCATAAACCGGGCACAATTCTGAACTCCGAGTCACTATTAGAAATTTTAAATTAGAAAATCCAATAGCATCCCGAGCCGGGATTTGAACCCAGGACCTCCCGATCGGCAGTAAATATAATCGTATAATGTATCGATAAATAAAGTTATTTTTAATAACAGTGCATTTAGTGCGAACCGCTATTTGGTAAAAATACAGATAGGAATTTCAAAACCCGTTAACGTCGATAATAGTAGTGAAGCTTTTTGTGTCTCGATGGAGGTGCAATATTTCGGTACTAATGTCTGCGGGGAGGTAACAGAGCCTGTACTATGAAATACTATGCCTTTCTAACGTATTCCAGCATACATTCCCTCCAAGGATTCAAGAAGGTTTTTAATGGTAAGAGAGTCAAATAGGGCGGTCTATACGCTACAGCCCTCATTGTATATGGATTGACCCTTATATACCATACAAGAATTTTAAGAAGGGCGTTACAATAATAGAGTCACGTATAACATTTTCTTTAAGGAAGTTAAACTTACCAAAAATGTGTACATCACAATTTAATTGTAAGCAATTATTGCCAATGCGTACCGAGTCAAGGCCTTTACATGTACAAACCATAGATATGTGGAATCCCATAAATAAATTACAGATTCACGGTCGCACGTAAATTTACTATAATTGCTTGATAGTAAAGACGAGAATTTTAACTGTTGTGAAACTGCCGCACTCATGACAACACTTGCTATGAAAAAACACAAGTTGGAAACTAGAAATATTGTATTTCCGTATCTATTTCGTTAACTTACAGTGAGCAGCTCGTCAGGTCTGTAAAGATACAGGTATTTTTCACTCATTACTCTCTGTTTATCCTGTAAGAAATCAGGCGTGGCGATATTATAACAATAGTAATAATAATAACAGTTGTAGTAAACAGGTGGTTTTATGTGCAGGTGTGAGAAAATAGTATAATGATGAGTAGTTAACATGTTTTATTTATTTAACCAGGGTTAGAGATGCATGATCACATCAGAGAGGCACGCGTGGCAGCGTCCATCACGATAGGACGGCGTTGCGGCATCTTCGCGGCGTCCGGGGAGCCGTGGGGTGCGTATAAGATAGCCACGAGGCTGGGGCGCGACACAGTTGCCTTTCAGCACGCCTCAGGACACCATTGTCGTCTGACTGATCGTTCTAACTAGTGTGTGTGCGTTGTATACTGTAACCGTACGGTGAGTTTTGATTTAAGCTAATATGTATGAAAATAAAAACGAAAAATAAGCAGTTACAAAGTGATTGTGCTGTTTAACTTTAGGAAGTAATTTACACATTTATTAATACCCGACAAAAAAGTCGTGGGATTTCGTTATTAACTAACGCTGTCGTGTATCAAACTGAGCAAGTAATTTTAAATTTTTTTGTCAATTTTATTTAAACAATGGCCGTTAATGACTAACGAGGAATAATAAATTTCGTTTCGTGCGTATTCTTTCGAGACCATTATCGTAATATTATCAACGTTAGTACGAATCGTAACACTTGTAAATTTTTGATAAAATGTTTTGTTATTATAATGTTTTTCAACTTATTTTTATTTTCAATATTAATTAGCGTCAGATATATGTAGCAGTTGTATATCGGGTTCGTAGCGATAGAGATATTTAGCATTACGTGCTGTCTACCTACCTCGTAGGGGGCCTTGGCATAACGATATAAAAATAATAATAACGAATCCTGTCGTTTGTGACTTTAAAATCTGAACGTTTCCCTTGTGCGTTTTCTTATGAACATAAATTAATAAATGGTAAAACAAGTTAAATTTAATAGATTCATAAGAAAAAATTTGAAAAAGAACTGTTACTTAGATACTGAGAACGTTGCAATTCTACGTTTACAAATAAGCAAATAAAACCGAAAATGACAACATTCGGAAAAGACACCCTTCTCGAATAGTGAAACCATAAGAGGATTGATAGATAAGGGTTGATAAATACAAGAGGGTCATTCCATGTCAAATCGGCAAATAGTTTTGGAATCGACCCCTTCCGGTTTGGACGAATTTTGGTCAGAAGTTTGCTTTTATTACATAACGAAGTTCTGCGAAAGGAAATAAATTTTTAATTTTTTTTCAAAAGTAATGCAAATTTAAAATTTTGCTATTTTTCCAGTTTATCAAATTAAATTATTAAATATCTCGAGAACTATGATAGCTACGGACATAAATCAAAGCTTGTTTTAAAGAGGATACTGGGAGTTGTAAGAAAAAAATTTTTATGAAAAATTTTCAAAATTGTCAAATGAGAAAATTTTTTATTTTTAAAAATGAATGAATTTTTATGAAAAATTATCAAATTGTCAAATGAGAAAATTTTTTATTTTTAAAAATCATAAAAATTGGCTATAGGTATAAAATATTGGGCTATATTTTTT
>DWJK01007053.1:0-10094 GCA_018248815.1 Croniades pieria auraria
GGCGTCCTACGCCACGTTTGCCAAGACGCGGGCTCCACTCCAGAACACGTCTACTCCAACGGTTATCGGTTCTGCGACAGATGTGACGAGCGCACTGTCACTTCATATGTTTATATTAATAACATAAAAAAACAACTTTGTTAAATGTATTAAAGCAGAAAATGGGGGAATTATGTGAGTTACATTTATAATAAGAAATAACATTGATTAAATTTTTTTTATAGTTAGTACTGAACCTTGCACCAATAATAATCCAATATTAGACAAAGTTGTCATTTTTTCAGAAGCTACTCAACAGATGGCCTTGTGATAAATAACCAGACACTAATAATTACCTGTTTGAGATAAAAATCGAGATCATGACCATTGCAGTATTCGAGAACTGTACAAAATGAGTTGCCATCAATTTCAAACACATCATAAAGCTTCACGATCCGCGGGTGGTCCAACGCCTTGTGAATGTTGTATTCCCGCAGCGCATGTCTGGAATAACAAATCGTCATACACTTGTCAATTGATTCCATTGCACCTAAAATCACACACTATGTAGCAATAAATGTGTTGATGCGACACCTAAAACAAAAACTGAAACAGCACACACACACACACACACACACACAAGCAAACAAATCTGATGCCAAACAAAATCTGTAATTTAACTTTATAATAAGATTTTATTCTCTTGTTGAGCTTACATAAGGTTGTGAGGACAAATTATTTGATATCAACTATGGATTTATTCAAATGCTCTCAGTGAATATTATATAGATAATAGTAGAAAAGTTCCATCACTCATATACAGACTCACTTGATATAGTTGGCCTTCTTGTCTTCCTTCCAGTCTTTGTTTAGTTGATGGACCTTGCAGGCTGTATACCGCTGTTCTCGCAGATCGAAAGCCTTATGCACTTCGCTAAAACCACCCTTGCCAAGTAACATTAATAATAGATATCTGAAATTATACAGGGCAGATAGTTATTATATTGCAATCCTTACCGATAAAGTACTTGATAATTGACTGGCTGTCTATCTCGGATATGTTACATTTGTATTGTAACTTCTGAACATTTATATTCTAGAGAATTCCAATTAATTTATTTATACATGTCCCATAAGTTTTAACCAAACCCTAGGCATAAAAGCATATCATTGATGAGGCAGAGATATGTGAAATAGTACAGCTATCACATAGGACAAGAGTGACGGGCTTACTATTTTCAATCCTATACTAAAATACTTTAATACCTTCTACAGTAGCAACCTATTCATTAACTATGCATTTCACCTTTGTGTCTTAGATAGCAGCACTAGTTATCCACAAATTTTAACAAAATTCCTCATTAATCTTGTGACAAGCTAACAAAATGATTGTTATTTAAGAATTTCTATAGGCCTGATGAAAAGAATATACTGTTACTCAAAAAATTGTATAATTTTTCCTAGCATTTGGCAAATAAAGGGCACTTTGCTTATCTATGGGCTTGTGCTGAAGCCATAATTTTTATTATACTTCTCACTAGATCACAAGTAGAATTTTATTGGCCAGAACTGAGTAACCAACTGAAACTTAAACCACTATTAAATATTCTGTTGAGAACCTTTCAATTTTAACTTTCGCGTTTATCAGTGCTTGTCGGCACATTAAAAAAAACTATTAATATGTTTTGTAAACATTAAATATTTGTATCAAACAAATCACCTGGTTGCTGATTGTTTTATGTATTTACATCATTATAATCATGTGTTATTGCCCTTATATTAGTCACCTATTTAAACTCCAATTACTCACCTCTCAGAGAGTACAGGATGCTGGGAAAACCGGCTTTGATCTTCATTATGTATCCTTTTAAGTTCTCTAATGTGTAGGTTTCTCTCTCTTTCTAACTTCTCCATCTCTAGCTGCAAGTCTGCATCCTCTTTTTTTAGTGCCAATTGTCTTAACTGTAAATTAAAAAATAATAATATAATATGGCTGTCCGAGTACACCTGTAATGAAATGTAGTGAAGATTTTGTATGGTATGATTCATATTAATGGGTTAGTTAAGTTTATAGAGAAAACAATTTGTGTTATTAATGTGTGTTACTGGTATGGGTGAGATGTGATCATGTTGTGGTATATAGTAACATATAATAATATAAGCATAAAAAAATAATCACCATAAGCCTAACCTTGAGTATCTCATCTGCTTCATAGTACTCCTGGCCTGTCATACTGGGCAGTGGGTCTGGTTTAAGAAAGGTAGGCGCGTCCGTGCCGTTGTGCAGCGGCTGCGGCTGCGGGGTGGACGGCGCCGAAACGCTCGACGTGCGCTTCCCCCGCCCCCCTCCACCTTCGTTATTGGAAGGCCGCTTCTTAAACAACTGTTTTTTCTGACGATCTATTTCTTCCTTTTCGGCAGTGATTTCTTCCTGCCGCCTACAAACGTATTTAAACAATTATCACAAATGTTTTGTATACACATCAATATCACTGTTGCAGTTTGTTATGTCGTCATTTATATTTTAAAGAATGATTGTTCCATTTATATTTAACATTTATTAATTTTATCTCAAACTGAATTATTTACATTTTCTTTTACATTATGGATAGGAACATTATTTACAAAATTAGGTTTGGCAACAAACCTTGTCAGTTCTTGAAATGCATATCCATCAGTCCAATTCTCTTGAAAGGTAGCACCAACACGTTGGGTGACAAACTGACCAAGCCTAAGCCTATTCTGCATGCACCTTTGTCTTGCTTCCTTTTTTTCAATGGTACTTTTTTCATTTAATAATTTCTTCACAACTTCTATACACTTATTAATGTGTGATTTATGTTGATCTATTACCTGTTACAAAGGAATAAAATTATACACGTATTAATTACAATATCATCAATAATAAATGAACAAAACCATGAAAAGTTCATATAAAAAGTATAAAAAAAGTGTGCCACCTTGCACTGTGCTTGAACTTGATGTTTCAATTCTTCATTAGTCCGTGTTAATTCTTCTATTCTATTATTCCTTACTTCTAAATCAGAAGATGCTTGAGTTTCTAACTCTTGTATCCTCTGACATGTCAGTTCTGTTTGAATCTGCAGGGAAAAGTAATATGATACACTTGTGGTGTTGCTTTTTCACAAAGGACTAGTGTACACTTCTTTCTTAAAGATATCTATACCTGTTTAACAGAAGTATGAGGTCGTGGTTGCGAGGCGGAACGTAAAAAGTCTGCTCCCGAAGGCAGTAGGGATGATGGTGACGGTGGGTACTATAAATACAATAATACAAGAGGTTATTTTAAATTCATACACATACACTTAACATTATCAAGTAAGAAATAACTAGTGAGATTGTTACAAAACAATAAGAATGTTTCCTTAACCCCACAACTCATTGATTTTGTGAATACTTGCTGATAATAAAATTAATAAGACAGAGACAAGTACTTCATGTCACTTCCAGCACTGCACATTGAATAACTAAACGTAACATCACACCTGTAATCCCCGAAGGGGTTGGCAGAGGAGTGTAGTACATTCCTACATTTCACCAGTTATGTTCATGTGTAACAGAATAGGTGGTGAGCCTATTCCCATAGACCAGGCACAAATCCAGGTTTCGAGTAATTACTAGAAATTCTAAATTAGAAAAATCCAATAGTACCCGACCCGGGAATTGCACCCAGGACCCTTGCACTTGATCAACAAGGCAGTCAACGATTGATTAACTAGTATTTAGATTAGTTTCAACTGCACTTGCACAGCTAATGTTCAAGTAACTATGATAGTCATTGCCTTACTGTCGACACCTCCTGTACAGTACAGTACAAAACAGGGGTAGTCAAATTATACTTTTTTACTCCAAGGCATGTGATAGTTAGCCTTTCAATACCCAACTGCTGAATACATTCTTCTTCTCACAGATAACAAAGGCCTGGAGAAGCCTCTACCAAATTGCACCAATGATCATGGATCTTATTGATCAATGAGTTTATTGAAATTTTAAGAACCTTCGTATAATAAAACAGGATCAGACCACATAACATGATCACCCATGACACTCAGGTCATACCCAAACATAAAGGAACAAATGAATAGCCAACCCACTTTTATGAAGATTTGTACAATATTTAGAAGACCTACGTCAAGGGCACTGGCCCTTAACAATGTGCTTAGTAATTTATAAAAGATATTATGTAATGGCAATAAACCTTGAGAACAACAAAATTATGTATTACTTTAGGACATGTTCTAATATTATCTTAAATAATTTTACCATAGGATAATTAGCGCCTTGGGGGGAAGGTGATTTGGCTCCAGTTAGCCGAACAGGGCTTGATGATGGGTGCTTATTAGTAAAGTATTCTCTTATATTCTTATCCGACGAGTTGTGTCTCTGCTTGCCACCACCTCCTCCTCCACCGCCGCCTATGCCTTCTTCACCTGCAAAATGTTTAACAAAGGCTTGTCGTTATAAAATAAAACAAGATGACAAAAGGTGTCTTATATGCTAAATTTTACAAATTATTGTAGTGTTGTACATAAAACCAAAAATATTTCATGAAAAACATGCTTCAAAACACATTACAGTGGTAACTCTCACTAGCAATTAGACAAGTACCAGAACTATGATAGGAAATGAAGCACTTGTCCTTCACCACACTGTTATAAGCGCTTGCAACTCGAGTGAAGTCATCTATGACTTGCAAATGAAGTTTCAAAGTTAACTCTGACAATTACTTTTGTAACATAACATCACACCTGTAATCCCCTAAGGGGTAGACAGAGGAGTATGGTACACTCCCATGTTTCACCAGTTACTTTTACATCCCATGGAATAGGTGGTGAGCCTATTGTAACAATATTGTACTTTTGTAACATTGACAAAAACTAAGTAACAATCACCTTTCCGTTTTCTTTTTCTTTCAGGCACAGTTATAGTCGGTGTGGCACCACTAGGGGGCACCAGGGCATTGCCAGGTACGGCACTCGAGCCCCGCATAGCAGCAGACTTCTCTGGTGTTAAACCATCAACTTCTTTATCACTATGCGAAGACCCTGAAAAAGATATATTGTTATGTGTTACGTACCCTCTATATAGCATAATATTTCTATACAAAAAAAAATAAAAACAAATACAGGAGTAATGAAATGGCAGAAGTCATTTCAGACACTTGAGAACCATGTTGATAACATATTTGACACATCTGTTCTAGGTCTATGGACACTACTTGAATAGTGCTAAGCAAATAAAACCATGGATTTAAAATATAGGTTGCACTTATTAAAAATGACGAACTCACTTTTTGCCAAAGAACCGAGTAGAATGATGCGGTTAACGCTAATCCCACTATTATAGTCGTGCATTGTGTCTCATAATACGCTCTAATCACAGAAGAATACATGGCACTTTCACAGGTCCTATCCGGCATCGTTCACAATAATGTGACGTCACATTCATTTTGTAGACAATTTTCCACAAAAGTTTTTAAGTCTATCTAGTTCGTAAGGTTAGCATCGGCATCACGGCGGAACGCGAAGTAAACAATCGAAATCACTGATCACTTCACAACGTTTAACATCACTTTTATCACTAAATCACAATTTACCTGTGCTCATATTGGAGTCCTGATTATGTAGTGGCTGCCCCGTGTTGACAGTAGTTTGTGGTGCCATCTGAATTTGTGACCCAGCTGACATCTGTAAAGAAAGATGGCGTCTTTACATATGACTCGCCCACTTTATTTCAGTTTTACTTGCAGTAACACTAATTTTAGCACTATACCGACTTTACTCACACTATTCTACACGTAAATGACACATGTTAAGCATTTTCATTGGGTTTTTTACAAAAATTATTGGAATAACCTAACAAATTTGACAAGTTGTAAACTCCAGCCGCGACTCGCGACAATCGGATACGCATCCGCGGGGAGCGGTGAACGCGGGGGGTGGAGAATGGAGATCGTCACGAAGTTTGCTCCGAATGTAATAATAATAATAACTTCGGGTGAGGCGCCATTTTACAAGGATACAAGGCCGAAAGCATTGTTTTTGAAAACTAGAAAAGTTGTACTCAGGTATACTGTGATAAGTGAACAATTCAATACAAACCGATTTCGCAAGATCGACGTGAAAGGTTTAAGTTAGCATTCGTAGTGTATTTTCCGGTAGGTCAACAGCCCGTGATTTGTGGTCGTGGTCGCCGACAACAAGCGAATATTTTGCACAATTAAAAAAACATAGAAATAGCATGGTCTGATAAGAAGCGATTGCACTTTTTGTGTCTAAGTATATCGCTAGAAATGAGATTGTAAGTTAAACCGTTCACCGTTAATTGAAAGTACCTACAGGCCCGGTAGGTACAAAATCGACTTGACCGATTATTCCCGCAACGAGGTGCGGTGGCAACGGCGGGTGGCGGGCGGAATGCCACCGACCTGCGGCGAACGAGTACGTGATATCGGCGCTCGTGCCCCACAACAAACTGCTTACTGGACGTGTTACGTAGGCGTCTGTGCCGCGATGTACCAACATAAACACAGATAGGTGTACTCGTGTAACTAAATATATATAAGCATGTATTCGGCCGAGCCGCGCGCGATAAACTTGTATACGCAAGGCAATACTGAATATTTTATAGCTACATGACTTGATTTTCATTCCTGAACATAGAGCTGAACTAGCTTGAGTAATATTAGTTGCGAAAGAGGATTTATGTCACCGCATAAATACAATGCAACTGCACAACCAACATAGGCTAAGAATATGTATTCTTACGTAAAAACGAGTTTCTTTTCAGAACTATATATCTCATGTACGTAACTTAAGTAACAAGACCGCTTTTTCTTTCCTTCAGCGTTCTTGAAAATATTACACAGTAAAATAAATTTTGGATCATAGTTAACCGCTTTCTTATGACATCGAAAAAGCTTTTCTCCTCGTCTTTTCCTGCCGGTATGAATTCAGTTTTAGTAACATACCTATTCCGTATAACGACACTGAAAAACTGGTGTTACAATTTAGTGTCTGGGTAACCTATTTTACGAAGAAAAATCCCAAACATAAGTTTTACAGTGCCGTAGCACGATTGTAAGATAAACGCAATAGATACGAGGCCAGCCCACCTAAATCGATATCGCAAAAAAATGCGTTGCTGTTGGAGCGCGTAATCCACTGGCCAATATCAGATCTCGTTTCCTTGATGATATTCAAAGGGACGGAGGACTCGATAACGCTCATAACATTTATTACTTAACTCGTAACACACTCGTAAGAAATGTTACAACAAAACGTGCTAATGACTACTGCTGACAAAAGCAACGTTCCTAAAGAATTTCGTTTACGATTTTCGACTGAACACAGTTCATTTATTGGATAAATGCAATAAAAAGCGAATAAATATCGTAATCGCATATAAATAAAGCACACTCTATGAGTCACATTGAGACAACACAACATGGTTGGTGAAACATATCAAACAAGCATATTAGCATTATCGTCGTGGCGTTGCCGCTCTGAACTCCCTCCGGCGCCTCCTCCCCCTCCTCTCCTATTTCAAACAACCACCTCCTTGCCATTGCTACACTAGCAGCAAAATACGGCACACTTCGATTGAATCAAATTAATGATAAGAAAAATAACAGACCACGTGACAACGACACAAGTTAAAATGACATCGAAGCCTCACACACATATTTCTGACAAGGCTAGCTGACGTAACTTGCAGATAACAGACAGATTGGTAGAAATTGTCTATTTACACTTGAAAGGCGATTTATTATTGCCGTTCTCGCACCGTTAAACGCGAGCTATAATACAAAAAGTTATATGGAATTCCGAGTGTTAATATAATCTTAGAATCAACCAATGATTTGCTTGCGCAGTGCTTATTGTTGCGTCTATTTTTAGCGCACCTCTAGCATCAGGCGAATGGAAAGTTAGCGAGCTGGCAACATAATATGTAGGTAGATAAATGCGCGTACATACATACATGGACACGCACATAAACACTACGGCATCTACAGCACGAGCTTCAACGTACGTTCCCAACGAATGTTCGAATCCATGTCCAATCTGCCACAACGTCGTCCACCATCTTGAATAGCACTTACCAGTGCACGATAATGAATGCATTAATAACAATTAAAACGTTTGAATTGTTGAAAACCGCTAAGCCCAATTCAGAGTGACGCATAGACGGTATTGACATAGATTTAAAATTGTCAAAAAAATCAATCCGTGTCCTGGCTACATCTGTAAGTAAATACCTTCTGATTCACAAACGTTTGATAACAATTTAGAGCTGAAGAATTCTGCGGCTGTTATTGATCACACCCCGCTCCCACCTCGCCTCACTAAACTGCCCAACTTATTCCATCTCAGATTACAATTCTAGGCTAACTTTGAAATACCGTCGTCCCTTTGTTGCTGCTAATTTTCCCAACAAAACTCATTTTTTAATTAAAGATATTTATTTTTCAACTGAATACATCGATCTATTTGAAAAAGATTTATATAAATTTAAACATTATATTGGTAGTGGCACAACACTAATCTTCTACAAGATTTTCTTTCCTTCTTCGTTTCAGATTTTTTTTATAAATGTGAAGATTTTTATATGGACAGTGTATCGCTTTACACTACTTCGTATATAGACAGTACAGTACAATACAATACAATACAAACACTTTATTGTATACCAAATAAAATGCAAAGTACTTTTTTTTGTATAACATTCCAAATAAATTAATCAATTATTTAATTAATAATTGTGAGAGGTGTTATAACAAACAAAAGGTGAATCACCAACCAATCGAAGTTTAATCTGTTGTCTCATACGTCTAAAGCTAAATATACAAAACACCGTGTCGAAAGTGAGGGTGTGCATTTTTGCGCCGCAGGAAACTACGCTTTGACTCGTCTCTTGGAAGACAATCAATACTCAGTCACATCTCTGTCCCACATTAATTGTGGAAGCGCAGTCCCGCGGAGCCCGAAATCCCCTCTTCCGATGCGGTGTTCAGCCGCGTGCTGTTTAACCCAATTTTCTAGTCGAGGGGTGTGTAGGGAGCGAGGTGCAAGGGGGTAGCACTCGGCGCAAGTTCGGCCGCGAGTGTGCAGCGGCGACGAGCGCCGCGAGATTCGAACCCGAGCCTGCAATATTGATTATTTCTAGTGCCGACCGGTCTCCTTGTTACACAATCGCGTTCTCGGCTACGGCTCCTATTACTTATTAAGTCTAAGCCAAAAAACAACGAGGTAATTTCCACATAGGACATGCTACCTTTATAAGTTACATAAACGATGATTTTATTTATTGATTTTAAATTCTATTATATTTATGTACGTCTAAAATTAGAGGTAAGTGAATAACATGTTAGGATTTAAGGAGATTTCGAATAAAACAGTGTGGACATCGATGTCACACAAATAATTAAATCGCGAATATTACTGAAAAATTAAAACAGCTAAATGTGGCTTCAACTAATCCATTAAAGTAAATATGACGTGTATAATGTATTATATGCGGAATCGTCTGAAAGTCCAAGGATTTTAAGACAGCATAATATTTATATCAAGCCACGATATTAGAGT
The DNA here is from genome assembly GCA_018248815.1 of Croniades pieria auraria. Classification (NCBI taxonomy): domain Eukaryota; kingdom Metazoa; phylum Arthropoda; class Insecta; order Lepidoptera; family Hesperiidae; genus Croniades; species Croniades pieria. The sequence goes on from DWJK01007053.1 coordinate 9,585, forward strand.
GATTACTCTTCAAGGTCGACAATATTATATAAGAGTGCCGTGTTTAGTTTCTGATACTCTGATAATTTGAACGTCAACAACACAACAATGTACAAAAACAGTATTTTTGACTCACGACAACATCGACCACTTCTCGCCGGAAAACGATAAATGTCACGTAACTGTGTGTTAACTTTAACGGTAACTTATAAAACTCAAATTATTATGAAATAACAATTGTCGCATAATAAAAATCGAGATCGAGCATCTTGGGAATCGAGAAGATCCCGAGGGGACATAGAATTAGAAGGGTCACCGGTGCGTTTCTGGCAAGATCTCGGAGTCTCGCGCCAAGCGCTTGCACCAAGCGAAGCGGACGCAGTTTGAATAGAAAATATCACGTGATCTGGTTAGGAGGTACAGTTGGATGTTTAGATACCAGCAAATATTACTATTAAAGCAGTGATAGCCTAGTGGTTTGAAATTCGACCTCTCACTCCGGGAGACCGGGTTCAAATCCTAGCGCGCACC
>DWJK01007054.1:0-10093 GCA_018248815.1 Croniades pieria auraria
CCTTAACCCTCTCAATATGGGAGGAGACTCATATTCCAACAGTGGAATGTTAATGGGTCGATTAAAAAAAAAAAATGAATAAGCCTGTTTATATGAGTTCATTTTAAAATAAATGTTTGTTAATATATGCATATTTTTAATTAAACTACAAATTTTATATATTTAGTGTATTATCCAGTCTATTCTATTTCATTTTAAAATAAATCACGCTCCCTTCGTAGTACTGATGTAATGTAGATCATCATCATCATCATCAGCCTGCTTCCGTTCACTGCTGGACATAGGCCTCTCCAATGGCACGCCACTGAGCTAGATCTTCTGCTCTTCGCATCCAACCACTTCCAGCCACTTTGCGTATATCGTCACTCCACCTAGCTGGAGGGCGTCCCACTTGTGAAAGAGAGTATACATATATGTATATAGTACATTTGTTATATAAATGTTTTTGATGTAATGTTAGAAAACGATCTATCGCTTATACTTAATTTTATGGGAATCATGATACAAGCCACATTTGCTTTGAAAAATGTACAGAAGTGCTTTTTAAAAACTATTTCTATTTCAAAAAATAATCCATGACGATTCCTCTCGTCGTTACCTTCACTACTAGCGTAAAATCGGTTCAAAAGCTCAAGAGACATCGTAATCATCCCAATGTGAAGAGGCTCTCTCCAACATTTCATTTTGTATCGTCACAATTCACGAGATTCTTCATTCAATTCATCAATTTGGAAATAAAGTGAAATTTTTCCGTTGCGCTGTTTCAAACGTCGAATTCCTTCGAGTTCCAAATGAACTATTGAATTTTTACACAAATGCACACAAACATACATATTGAATTTTTACACAAATATACACAAACATACATATTGAATTTTTACACAAATACACACAAACATACATATTTAATTTTTACACAAATACACACAAACATACATATTTAATTTTTACACAAATACACACAAACATACATATTGAATTTTTACACAAACACACACGCGTACAGGCACACTGTCCCTATACCGGCGCTCATTACCTCATCTATTTTTATACAAGTTTTTTAGATTGACAGTCGCGGATGTGGTTCTTTGTTTACATAGGTACCTCCCTCATAAACACACTGACGCAAGATGATTCCGATTCTTTGGAAATGTGTTATAAGATGACTGGACGTTAATCTCGTTTTAGAAACACCTCATTTCATATTACTGGCAAAACTCAGTAGTTCACACGAACTCTCGTTCTCTTTCGTGTTCGTAGACTACGAACACGAGATTTTAGTACCCCAGCACACTCAAAAATCTAATCAGAACCAGTCGGAAAGAAAGAGAAAACTAATCAGACGTATAGGTGTAGTCATAGTGAAAGAATGTTTGAATAGCGTATTTGGAACACTAGGACGTTAACTCCTGGGCTCTCCAATAATAACTGTGTTAGATTCGTGTGATGAATAAGAATTTTAACCGCGCTACACACAGCAGCGTTGTATACAGCTGATGTATATCAAAAGAAATAATACACTGAGATCGTTTTACACAGTATAAAAAAATTAATCGTAAGTACAGTAAAATAAATCAGCAGACAATTTCTTTTGATACAAGCCGATATAACCATTATTGTTACGAATATACGTTAACACACACTGTGGTTAATAGTCGACTAATAAATTTAATATTCCGTCAATAGCGTAACGCAAGCGTCAGTCAATAGCGTAACGCACCGTCCACGGGTACATAAAATATAAAATTACGATCAATGAGTGAATAATATCTAAGTTATTTATAAACTTTCAGTTCAGTACAGTTGAGATATTTCAACATCAGCTTCTAAACATAACGTTTTACTATCTATGCACGTGAAGGGTACACACTGGTACGTACCATATTGAATACAAGAGCGAAGTATTTTACTCCCACCAACTGTTGCGTTCCTACGTTTACAAGAGAATTTTGTGCCAAATTTCTCTCTTAAGTTTTGGAAATTCTTCATGAGAATGCAAAAATGTATACTCGCTGTTGAATACACTCGGAGAGTTCTCTTTTTATCTCGTTGAACATTGAAACTAACTTATGATCGACAATAAAATATGAATTCGAGGACTTTATGATATTCGTATCCATATGTTTCAATGTTTCCCCAATACAATGGAAATATACAGGTGGAACTTGGAATGACGTGGATTATATACGTATTTATATTTGCTTCGTGCAGCCAAATATTTAGTATATATGTATTTGTCTCAGGGACGACATTCGCTAATGTTCATTATATAAAATAGCTTTTCAAGTAGTAACGTTGCATGAAATTAGCATTTTATACGGACAAAATGAACTGAAAAAAATTATGAAATAATCAATCAATCGATATATGTACCAGTACTATACGAGTATATGCATCTTCGCCATTTCATAGGTATTCATTGATTCCTTTGCTGAAAAAATTGTGGGAGCTAGAATCAACAAATTCTTTGAAGGCGGTTTGGACTGCCTCATTGGAGTTGAATTTTTTCTCTAGCAAGAAAATGTCCAAATGCTGAAAAAAATGGTAATCTGTTGGAGCACGGTCCGGGAAATATGGTGGCTGTCGGACGCATTCCAACCGCAGCTCCTCCAATTTAGCAATCGTCTGTCTTGAAGTATGGGGTCTAACGTTGTCGTGAAGCAGCAGTGGGCTGGAGCAATTAACCAGTCTCAGTTGTTTAACGGCTAGATTTTCCATCATGTTTTCCAATTGTTGACAGTGCACTTTTGCAGTAATCGTCTGGCCAAATCTTAGAAAGCTGTAGTGTATGACACCAGCACTGGACCACCAAATGCTCACCAGTATCTTTTTCTAAGTCAACTTTCGCTTGGAACAGGATTTGGCCGGTTCACTTGGGTTCAACCATTGTGATGAGAATTTCTGGTTATCGTACAGGATCCACTTTTCATCACAAGTAACGACACGATTCAAAATTCCCCCGTTATCGTGATGGTTGAGTAATGCGACGCAGCACTCAACGCGTGTTTGTTGATGTGCTTCACTTAATTCATGCAGTACCAACTTATGGAGGTTTTTCACTTTTCCAATTCGTTTTAGGTGAATTAAAATTGTGTTGTCACTAACAGCGAAGCCTGCCGCTAGCTCTGAAATAGTTTGGGATGGATCCGCTTCCACGATCACCTTTAACTCTTCATTGTCAACAAGGATCTCTAGGCGACTACGGGGTTGGTTCTGAAGGTCAAAATTTTCAGATTGAAAACGTTAGAACCAAAACCGTTCCGTGCTTTTTTTACAGTAGCTCCCCCATACACATAATTAATCCTTCGAGCTGTTTCTGCAGCGTTGGTGCCGAGTTTGAACTCATATTCTTAAATAATGCGATATTTCAAGTTTTCCATGTTGTGAACGGAACAAAGTCAAAGAAAAATTAAATAGCGGAAAACCGAATGAATTACGAAATTCGAAACAGACATACACGAGCCTGAATTTGAAATTTATTTGAATTTGGAATTCCAAACCAAACCGTAGATATTTGAGGTGAAAGTGGCCAGTTCATCAAAACGCTAATGTTAGTGTTGACGATAACTATGGCAAATGCTAAATTTAAAATGGTGGCACTACAACAATGTGTAGAAAACTATGTGTTTTAATGACTAATTTAAATAAAGCAACTTATATAGATTGAAATGCAATTATCCACAGATCAATTAATCAGATTATGTTACAAATCAGTGAATATCGCAAAAAAACCGAACAAAAATATACCCAAATTTTGTATTCTCATTATCTATAGATTTGATTTCAGGAATATGTATGTAGACTTTATTACATAATTATGTTATATTTCACGTCAATGTAATCAGTTCCTCGTGGAGTTCTCGTTGTATTTTCATTTTTCTAAATGTTTACCTAAACAGTTCAACATACAAGAAAAGATTCTTGCTTGTCTCGTGAAATTGCTCTGGTTGTTAACGACATATGGAAAATGGAAGATAAGAAGACACACTGTTAATTCTGGTGACAACAATATGAATACGTTGTTAGAACTAATTAAATTGTAATATTTGGATCCATATGTCAAAGTGTAAATCTATTACACTATTCAGCACTTTAGTAATGATCGATAAGAGCTCAACAAAAGGACCTCAGATAGATCCAAATCTGGTCGAACTTTCGAGATAACATAATTAAATAAATGAAGCCAGCACATAATTTTATCACGTATGTAGATCCTAACATGTTGAATAATAGAATCACTGATAGTCAAATAAGTAACCGACGTTTTCTTAAAAGTTCTCAATTTAAAATAAATATCCCTTTAGCGTTATAAATACTATCTAACTAGAAATATCTGTTTAATTTTTTTTTAACCTATAAACTTATAAATTTTATTTACATGTTTAAACGACTCATCAAATTCTCGAAAAACACGTTTATGTTCATGGCCTTATTCCACCGGCAATAAATTTAGTTTTCTCTTGTAAAAAAATCTCATCTAACGTAAAAGTTGTTTGCGAGTAAGCTTTTTGCAAAAAACACAAATATCAAAACTTATTTAATGTTATGTAGCTGTTTGTAAAAACGAGTTTTTATTATTGACCAATTTCAATTTCCTTGAGATCCTCGAAACAAACCAGGTCCGAACAACTGATAGAGGGAGCCAGTTCGATACCCATCTTTTTGGCAAGGAAGCGGTTAATTCGCCCACTTTCAATTTCGCTGTAGGAGAAATTTCGACTTCATCGCTATAAGTGGTTTCCCTTCGTAATTTAATACGCTTTTATTGTAATTCAGCGAAGCCTGAAGTTTCGCCCTGCGTATTAATAGACCATTAAGGCTATGGAGGGCTAACAAGTGGTATTTGCTTTAAATGAAGTATCCGCGTGGTTGCACTAACCATAAAAACAAGAGTAGTAATCATTTAAAAAAAGATTTCAAGGTTTTATTTTGTCCACGTCCTTCCGTTTTTTTTTACATTTGCTAACGTTGTTTGATTTATAATGTATATGTCACAAATTACTAATAGAAACTAAATAAAATGTATTACAAGACCTAGGCTAATTCATAATACCTATCGACTAACCGACTTAAATTTCCTACCTGGTGTTTGGATTCTTGTAACCATAACGCAGATTTTCTTAGAAAGGCTAGCGTTTTTCTATGGTTTAATAAAAAATAACTGATTAGAATAAATCACGGCAGAATAAATGGCAAACATTGATAAAACATTTGTGGCCTTCGTAGAAAATAATACAATTCAATTGTATATTTTCCAATAGTTATGATTGTGTACCTCGAACGCCGATAGTCACATCTGGTAGATACCGGTCTATTATGTGGCAACTTCCGTCACAGACCGTCTGGGCTGGTTGTATAGCTCCTTACGAACGGTTTTACGAATCAATTCGAAACGAAACCTTGGAGCGGAACTATTTTGTATTCCACTAAGAATAAGTAACTAACTGGTAACATAAAAAATGGAAATGTTCTTCCTGTAATAATAAACGCGACAGGCCCTCGTATCTTTGACGTTGAATTTCAATATCTTTTTAATATAATGTATTTGTATTGTGTTCTGTAACCTGGGGTGAAATTTCATATCTATCATTCCGACGGCGGGTGCCGAACCGCAACTAAAGAGTGCCCCGTGGAATGTTAAAAGTGAACATTAGCAAGTCTACATTCATATTCAAGGAACTACCCATACTCTTGGAATGCAAAGAACTTTTTTAATTTCACGCTCGAATCGAAAACTTCTAGTAGAGCGAGCAACGCAGGAGCCGAGTGCTGCGAGGAGATGCAGAGCTGGCGTTATCTGCGTGTTTCGTACACAATGATGGATTATCTTTTTTCACCTTTATCGTGATAAATTAGATATTCTCGGTTCATGTTCATGCGAAGCGCTTAATTTCGTGCGCTTATTTTACTCTCGCTATCTTTTCTTTTTTGTAAATAATGTCCGTTTTCAAATTCAACTTCGTTTATTTTTTTTACAAAAAGCAATCATTAACATTAAAAGTATAGGCCATTGTTATTCTACTATTTTAATCCAACGATCAGCAAATTCGTTCAGTCAGTTATAAAATCATTCCTTTGGTTTATAGTTAACTAGCGGACCCGATAGACGTCGTCCTGCCCGGAAAAACAGTTTACAGTAAACATGGTAATTTAAATTCAAAATTAAACTTTTTAATTTTGTGATTCCATTATTACTTACGAATCCACGTTTGTGCAAAAAAAATCAGCAAATTTCAGTTCAGCAAATTAAATTTGGCGGCACACCGACTGCAGCGCCATCTACCAGGCAACACAGCGCCATCTACTTCATTATCTAAATTAAGTTAAGATTAAATTAGTATTAAGATGTATGAAATATGATCAAATTATATTGCTCGCGTAAACTACTATTACTTATGAGACACCAGTATAATATATTATTGTCATCTGTTATCGTTTACGTACATTTTTAGGCAAGGCTCTTTATGTAGGTATTTCTAATTTATTCAACGAATCAAGATTTAAAAAGTTAGATTGGCCGCGTTCTATTTCTCCATGCTTTATATGTATCCATACTTTATATATTCACGTCCATCTTAATTACTTGATGTTTAGCATATCATTAGCGAAACTGCTAGTTTAAATAAAGTTGGTTTTTGTTTTGTTTCATTTACTACTTACGCCATGATTTATTATAATTCGCCCTGATGATTATATAAAAATAGACAAAGATCAAAACGTGTAGAAAACTTATTAGTGTATATTCAATTATTTTTCATTTATATATTCTTTTTTGCATCACCTAACATTCTAGGCAGTTTATCCAAAAGGCGGACTTAACGCCTGGTGGCATTCTCTACCAGTCAACCCTTGGTGATGATGGCAGTAGATGGTAACAATGAAATAAATAATTGAAACATACATACAATGAAATAAATAATTATATAACACATACAGAGTATTAAAAAAAAATCGTATGATAAATACCTATTAATACACATATAGTAAAATATAGTTTATGTTATCATATAATATTAATTCGTTAAGAAGATTTGTCTGTAAATACGAGTCTTTGAGTAAATGTTTTACAGAACTTGTAAACCCACAAATATTAGGTAGGTATTATTATAGCAAAAGTCCCTCCATCACCGCCATACGAATTTATTTATATATTAGTGGAGGATTCTATCATACCAAAACTTAATTATAACGCCTCCCTTGTCTGTTATTACGCAGGCTTTGAGGTTTCATGCCCTGGTATGAGAATTAATATAAGCTACACATTCTATATATCAACACACCACAATGTATTGGGATGTTCTATTAAAGTACAAGGAAACTGGCTTGTTAAAACTTTTCGGTTTTTGTACTGCTCGGATTTATCCTTACAATTAAAATCAGTATCGTCAAAATCATCATGACTAATATCATCATCAACACTATCAGCATCATTATCATTATCGTCATCGTCATCCTCATTATCAATACTGCTGCACACGGGTCTCCTCTCAAAATGAGAAGGTTTAAGGCTATCTGACACGCTGGCCATGTGCGTGTTGGCAAACTTTACACCCCTCAGACGATGGGTAACAATAAATTGTGCATAGTTCGTCACGATGTTTTCCTTTACCGTTACAACTCCTTGCTAAATTAATGGTTTCTACATGAGGTAAAATACTGCCATGGTTACTAGCGTAATACATAAATTTCACAGATGTAATAATGTTATAAAAATATTATTTGATGACACCAATATTGACGCTATCGTAATTCTGCCGGATACCTATGATAATTTTTTGGTTCTTGAATATTCTAGGCACACAGGTTTCATCTCCGGCAAGCTCCTTTAAAAGAAACTGTGTTTCTTAAGTAATAACAGAGTAGGTTAATAAATTTTCACATGACTCGCTCGATATTCTGTTTAGTGGGTATTGTTATAAGCGACTATGATTACTCGATAGAAAACGGTTTGCGAATTTCTCGGCCTTAATATAAAATACGTTATCTTCTAAACTCTTTCTCCTTGGGATTTACGGCCGGTTATTTTGAAAAGGTATTAAATAATACCGGAGTACGGTGCTGAGTTATTTCTATCTTGGCATCTGTACACTTACAGTTTTCTTCCAAATAACCTTATGGGTCAAGTCGAGGACTCTCAAATGCCTACATTTATCTATGTTTTGGTACGTTCTGACGATTTCGACTTCGTTGAAACCTTTTCTTACATAAAGTTTATTTGTGACTTCATCATTACAATAAACATGTCTAAGTTTCCTGCTAGATATAGGCCTACCCTGCTGGGCAATGCGATGAATATGTTATGATACGTTTAGGGTTTCGTTTGAATTCCCGACAATCACGGTCACATGTCGCGAGGGACACCGCTAACGAGTTGTATCATTCTCGTAAACATAGAGAGAATTTGTACATTATTTGCAACTGAGGAAACGTAAAGTTTTTGCCGCCGGTATTCTTTTTTCGCCTCATTACGCCTCTTTTACGCTGCTTGATGGTTTGTTGTTCTCATTCCCTTCGACGCCGCCAACCATTGATTGGCAGACATGCGCAACTTTCATGGGTTTTACGATTGTCTTCGCACTTCCGTTTCTCGTGATACACTCGCTTTACTTCGGATGCACATATTTATTTTATCCTTCTTTCTTGTTTAACGAATACGTTCTGCGTTGTTTTTGTAATCCAATATGTAAAGAGTACATTTTCCATTCTTTACATAATTACTTAGGGCTGGTTCCCGAAGCGTGTGTACACAGTGGGTACATAATGTGACATCAATGGGTGCGTCCTGTTGACTTTCGACGAGGGGTCATTTTATACGCAAACCATGTGGTACTGTAAGCAGGTATTATGCGAGTGACATGGAAGGCGACGTAAAAGTGACCTTAAAGCTTGATGCAGTTATATCTACATATGTAAGTAGTTCTGGGACGATTGAAGATTTCAAGCGTGCTATAGGTACAGTTTCTTTCTTGCTCTCGTTGTGAAATGTTAAGCAATCGTTCCCGTTTGTTATGGTTAAGTAACAATCGTTAAATCTCATCGAAGACCTTGAAAGCAAATTATAATGTCCATATCTTCGCCAACTCGGAAAATAGGGATAGACCCAACCACGGCTGTGAGATGTAAAGCTAGTTGCGGCAACGCATAACTATGTTACACATTTTTAAAAAATTGCATTAAAAATATTCCTAGTAACATTTATCTCTATATCCTTAATGGTAATTTCAGAATAATACATGACTCATACCGAAGAGCACAGATCTGTTTCATCTGTTAATACTCTATTATGTAGATGGAGAAACTCAAACAGATTCGTTCAAGTGCTCTATGTATACCAGCAATAAGATGCATATCTAATACACAGCCATCTCGAGTACATTGTTCGGTCTTCAAACGAACTAATGAGTTTGTACTTAATACCATGTTGAAGCGTTGCTGTGAATAAATAATTGTTTTATACGGGGTAGGCAGAAAGTACCGTGAAACAAATATTTCTATCTTACAGATCTGTCGTGCTCCTTATACATTCGTCAATCTCTTCCCACATGCACGCGGTTTCCGAAGATTTGAAATTGAATTAAATTGTAAAGTTATAACAATGAAAAATATGAACAGTGATTTTATAAAAAACACACATGTTGTTGAATTGTAACCTCAATTAATTTGATATTGCCCTCAGCAATGTCCCTGATGTCAGAGTTTTAATGACAAGTTTTCGTGTTTTTCGTTGTTTAGGTATATTTTTATTGCGTTTATTTGTAACAAGTGGAAAAGGTTTTTACAGAAAATTAAAGCATATATTTAAAATTGTTATTCCATAAACTTCACCTATGATATTTCTAAACTGCTTGAATTATCAAGCTATTGGATAATTGCGTCATTACCTCCTCATTACCTCTCCCGCTAAACTTACTATACATATTGCATTTCCACAACGTACCATCACGCCTGTTATCCCCGAAGGGGTAGGTAGAGGAGTGTAGTACACACGCACGTTTCACCAGTTACGTTTAAGTCCCATGGAATAGGTGGTGAGCCTATTGCCATGCACCGGGCACAATTACAGACTCCGAGTCACTACAAGAAATTCTAAATT
>DWJK01007055.1:0-10093 GCA_018248815.1 Croniades pieria auraria
TTTTAAAACGCACTTTTGTAAAGAGGTGCGCGCCATGGATTTGAATCCAGCACCCCCGTAGTGAGAGGCTGAATTCTTAACCACTAGGCTATCACTGCTTTAATAAAATGCAATCTAACAATAAAATGTTAGATTACCAATATATTAAGTGTAACGCATATCGCTAATACCGACTTTTTCTCAGCTCAGCAATTTAGCATCTGTCGTATCTTCTGAACGAAGACTGCGACACGAGTCATTTGAAGGGGAATTTTGCTGTATTTCAGTAGCTTTGATTACCAAATTACTAACTTTACATAGTTCAGGCTCAGATAACTGCATGTGAGTGATCCTAACACAACCGCGTTCTTCACACTAACACCGAAGTATTATGACTGTGACAGCAAAGAGCAGCCCAAACAAAGCCCCTTGCTGGTTTCAGATATAAACAAAATATCTCAAATTTTCCCACTAATGTTACACAGATCGAAGGATTGAAAGGAATTTTCTCGGGCCTCTAATGACGTTTCCTTCCGACCATAAGTGTATCAGCGATAAAAGTGATATATCGCACCTCGCATTTGACCATTACGCGGCTTTATGGCTTTCTGGGCGTACCTCCCTCCTCAGTGAGGGGTTCTTAAAAAGGTTCATAGAATTCATAGCGAAAGGGTTCTTGGGGAATACGTTTTCGTCACTACAGGTAAATCCACTTGTAACTGGAGATTTAAAATATCGTTATATGGCCTGATTTAATTGACGTTAATAGTTTTATTGCCTACAAAATGGTTATCGGGATAATCTTTACGAGCGCTGACACATTGTTATTCGAAGGAGCTGTTTAATTAAAAAACAATAATAAAAGATAATAAATATCTATACGAATTTCATGATTTTTAATGAAAAGACACCAATTAAGACATTGTAATCGATCATCGTAATCGATTATTGTAAGCGATCATCGTAATCGATTATTGTAATCGATCATTGTAATCGATCATTGTAATCGATCATCGTAATCGATTATTGTAATCGATCATCGTAATCGATCATTGTAATCGATCATTGTAATCGATCATTGTAATCGATCATTGATATAGAGATTATTGAAAAAATATATTTTAGTTTACTTTAAATCACGTAATTATTTATAGTCACAAGGCCCTGACACCGCAAAGACAACTATCCAGCCTGCTATTCAGCTAATTTTGTAATGAACTGTTCAGTGCTTTATATTGTTTGTCATAAATAATGCGTCCAACTTGCGTTGTCTTCACTTTAATTAACTGTAACAAGTTTAAACTTAAGTGCTATATCGACAAAACCACAGAGACTCCAACAATAAAACGAAAAACAACGCAATGAGCGGTAGTCATGCTGTGTTCAAATGGTGCAATTTAAATGCATGTTCCAGTAGCTGACTGCCCCATGAATACGGAAGCTGCGCGCGACCGCGGGGCAAATACTGGGGAGGTTCTAGTGATGTATGTTTAATGTGTTTTGCTACTGATCAATTTAAATATACTTTGAAATATGTAAAGTTGGTAACAAACTCACCACCTACTCCATTTTGGGACGTAAACCTAACTGGTGATACGTAAGACTATATCACAATCCCCTGCCTATCCCTTCACGGAGGTACGAGTACAGGTGTAACGTTATATATTATTTTATGGTCACGCCCACCCCCTGATGGGGTAGGCAGAGAGCACTGAATAGCAAATATATTTATCCTTACATATTTAAGGTTTTTCTTCCCAGGACTTTCCATAACTCATGTCACCACTGCGCCTTGTGTAGTTCGCGAATGGATTTAAACTATTTAAACTCTCTCAGAAATTGACATTTAGCCATGCAGTTATTAAAAATCCGTAGTAATTCATAAGGATGAAAAAACTTAAACACTGAAGTGCGCGGATGCAGTCGTAGCTCCCAGAAATGTTCACAAGTTGATATTTTTAGTGCGGCCTCAACAGCGCGGCGCAGCGCCTCATTTGCATATTTATTTGTTTGAACACGGGACAGCGGGACGCCCACTACATCACAGAAACTACTAGTTGTCCCTATTTATCTTACGACGCTCCACTTGACCGTACACATTGTCTTGGTGTAATGAAGAAACAAAACAAATTCTTTTGCAGCTCATTGCAACATGCAAGCAGTAAGCGGCGTATATAACGAATATTTCTCTTATGGGTCCTGAGATGTCTTTATAGTACGTAGGTAGTACTGTTAACATATAATTAAGGACTGGATAGGCCTATGTCCGGTCGTGGACAGAAATGGGCAGCTGAAAATCAAATTAGTTTTATTTGCTTGAATATGTGTGTAGGTATACAGTAGACGTATAGTATAGTATAGAATAGTAGGCGTATAGTATTCTATAAGGTATGTAAAAATGTCACTTAACGTAACAACGTAACATCACGCCTGTAATACCCGAAGTGAAAGCAGAGGAGTATATTACACTCTTTTGCCTACCCCTTTGGGGATTTCAGGAGTTGTGTTACGTCATTATAATTAAAATTTATAACATCCGTAAATTATTTTATTGTTCTAATAATGTCATAACAGAATAATAGGCTTTTGTTATTAAGAAATGTTTAAGTATACTGTCAAATTTATAATCAGTTAGTGATTTTATACTTGCAGTCGTGACAGAAGCCTGGCAACACTGTAAAATCTGTAAAGCAATTGTCAAAATCCCGAAATAAATCGCAACTTAAAACTATACATACATTTATCATTAGCAAGCACATTCTTATCTCAAACTTATCAGTCCACAAGAGTGTTTAATACAACGGTTACATCATTTATTTCAATAAAGGCCGTGAAGGCGTCAGCCTTTGTGTCGATATGTGAGCTCCAAACAAATACAATGCTAAGACCAAATTCAAACATTGCCTGTGCGTATCTACCTACCCCGCTATGTAAAACAGTTCCCACAGACCCAAAAGCGCTGCGAAACCCATTTTATGGTAACAACTCAGCGTTCCATTATTATCTCATTAACTGCCATGAACATGATCAAAATTAAGTTCTAATTTAATCCCAACCGTGCCACATTTCCTCTCCATATTCCACCAGAAACATCGCTGGCTACATACTGAAGTGATGTAACGCCTCATTAGCATCCACCTCATCGAACAACATGATTTCGGAAATGTTACTCGCAGATACACCAGTGTAACTTTTCTATAACAAATTCTTATATGTATGAGTATTTATATACTCTGTAAGGTATACGATCATAAGATGCAGATAATATTGAAAATGTTTTGTCTTCTCATGAGGTTTCTTATGAGCATAAGTTGCCATTTGACCGTGAAACTGTTTGATGGAAAGTATACCTGAATTCTGAGATAAGCAAAATGAGTAGTTTAGGAAAATCTATTTACCCTTGGCTTGAATTTACACTCTGTTTATGAACTACGGTATAGGCAATGTTGATTGAAGTTGACCGTAGTGAGCTTGACTGCTGCCAGTGAGGTTTACGATCTTTTCTAGATTCAAAGCGCATGTTAAGCGGTTGGTTTCACATGTTACAGAAGGTAGACTTCGTTGCCGATCATAAAAAATTCCCAATGACACGTTAGCTTGTCACCCATATCCGCAGCACCATTTACAGCACCTTGATGAAAAGGCTCCACACCGACTTGCAAGAATAAAATATTTCCTTGTTATCAAATGTAAGTAATAATTGAATAATTCCAGATATAATTTTTATCGAAAAAAGGACCTTTTTCAGTCAGTGTTTGATTTTCAAAAATTGAGCATATTAGCGACATAGCCGTCAGAAATCTAATTATTAATTGAATCCACGATTCCCAGCTACGACATAGCAAATGAGGTAGAGCCCCCTCTCCTCTCTTTCCCCCTACCTGCTTTACTAACCCGGTCTGGAGGTGATCTAATTTAAACAGGTTAAAACCAGTGATTCAGTAGGAATTCAGCCGCAGACGACCCACAAACACCGGTAAAAGGGAATATATAAAAATCTATTTTCTATGTAAAAAATTACGTAATTTAGTTACTAACATTTCCAAAAACATCACTATTTTATACGGAATATTAATACTTAAGGACACTGGCAAACATTATAATCTAACTTAGCAAATTTTTGTTTCTGAAATATTCACATGAATTCGCGCTTCAGTAACGTACCGGAGCTTCGTCTTGGCTTTAAGCTCATCAGTAGTCGGGCGGCGCGCGGCCGACAGTCGCGCGACTCGCGAGCGAACAGACGATTCGCCTTACGAGGGTCGCTTGATAGACAGGTGTCCTGCCTGGCTCCCATCTTTACACAACATTCCCACTCTTCAACTGTGAACATTATTCGTTAGTATTTAAGTACAATTTCAAGTCTCGAACCACGTTGGTATCGGACGTTTTTCGCTGCTTGCTGTATAGCACGCAATCCCACGTGGGCTCACGCTTAAGCTTATCAAATGGAGATTATTTAACGGAGACGAGGATCTACTGATTTTTAGCGGAGGATAAACCCTCTTCAGTTTGATGGCGCCAGAAACCTGTGTTCGCGTCGTTGATCAAGTGACAGACGTCGAACATTTTAGTTAAAGTTGTAGATGTTTTGTTGCTATCTACATGGAATAATTCCTGCAAACTGCCGGCAGATGAGATAGCTGGTATTGGTATATCAGCTCTCTCATGTTTTCTTATTTTCCTGCCAACGTGATACTGTCAAGAGTTTTCATACCTACCTGCAGTTATGATTAACAATTTATTAAACGACTACCAGATGTTAATTTCTCAGTTTTTTCCCTTCAATTGCATTTGTATCTAGGGTTTATAGAATCTATGAAAGAAGTAACTTACATAGCTAAAAATAAGTAATAACGCTATCAGGGTAAAGGAAATCACCGTGAAGAAACGCGCCTTAGAGCGCTTTAAAGACTGAAGCGTGTTGAGTCTGCCAAGCTGCATTTAGGTACCGTGATAGTCTATATGCCTTAGCACTTATAAATATGAGAGGAGACTTGTATTCGGAAGAAAA
The DNA here is from genome assembly GCA_018248815.1 of Croniades pieria auraria. Taxonomy (NCBI): domain Eukaryota; kingdom Metazoa; phylum Arthropoda; class Insecta; order Lepidoptera; family Hesperiidae; genus Croniades; species Croniades pieria. Next base: position 4,994 of record DWJK01007055.1, read on the forward strand.
AGTATAGAAAAATTTGATGATATGAAATTAACGTTTAAGTATCTATGGTACTACTCGCGTCCAATAACGAAATAGAAGTTCTAAATTTAAATTTTGAATTTAATTTTTTTTTTTGTAACTAACGACATTATATTGATAGGTATTAACCAAACCGTAACGATCGGCTGCCTACGACGACGGATCGACAGATACGTATATCGCCCGAAAATAAATAGTTAGTTGCCTTCAGTAAAAAACGCGGAAAAAAAGCGATTCCAATGAAAACGGAAAATCCATTAATTTTATCAGCGTCGGCGCGGCGCGGCGTTGCAACGGGAGAGATTAATCATTTTGTCATTGAATTAACGCTTAACTGGTCGCGGTGTGCTGCCACATTTTAGTACATCGCTTAAAAATTAATTAATTCGCGTCGCAGATTGATTTTATTGTTAGTAAATCCGTTCCGCCGCTCGCCAGCCGCTGTCATCTGCTCGAACTATAGAAGAGACATTACGCAGAAATAAATTGCGAATTATACGATACGAATGGTACAAAAAATGTCTTCACTGACAAATAAAAGATTGATTGAACTGTAAAATTGTGCCTTTAAAAGTAATTATTGGGTGAAGAAGAACACTTAATAAATTTTATCTAATATTGTACTAAATGGGTATTAACGGATACCGCGGTTTAAAACCTGTAAAATGCTAGTTTCATTATAGTTCTTTGCAAGGAAATTAGCGGATTATTCATATTCATTAAATAACTACATATAGATTTATATAGAAATGTGCCATAATAAAAACGATGTCGATGAAAATCCTTGTTCATTTTTCTGCGATGTCACGTCTGCTAAATCGATAATCTATAAAATACGATAAATATAAATCTATAAAATATATTTTTGCGATAATCATCTGTAAATTAATGCTGCATCGGACCGCAACGAGATCGCGTTTGTGGCGGGGTTCGTTTTAATGAGCTCTTAGGGCATGCGGCTCGTCCGAATGCGGTACACGGCTCATCGCAAGTATCTAACTATTCAGTACAGTTATTTTTATTTTATCAGGTAGGCACCTACCTCAGTTCTTCATAATGTTGTCGATGATGACGCCTCTTTACAGCGACTGTGAAGTCGCGGGTACTTATATGGACATAATTTTTCCACCGAAGTAGGTAAATAAGCATTATTAAGGTATTAGGTAAATAAATATTTAGCTGGTTAGGTTAGGCTGGCTTGGGTTGGGTTGGGTTAGGTTAGGTTAGTTTAGTGTAGGTTAGATTAGGTTGAATTGGATTGGATTGGTTAGATTAGGTTGGATTGGATTGGATTGGATTGGTTAGGTTAGGTTGGATTGGATTGGTTAGATTAGGTTGGATTGGATTGATTAGATTAGGTTGGATTGGAATGGTTAGATTAGGTTGGATTGGAATGGTTAGATTAGGTGATTGGATTGGTTAGGTTAGGTTAAGTTAGAGCCATCGTCAGCAAGGACATTATGAAATATTTTAATGTGTTATCGATGATGGTACATATAGGTAAAACGTAACATCACGCCTGTAATCCTCGAAGGGGTAGGTTAGGATACGAGTAACATAGACAATACGCAATATCTTGCTAAACAATGTTAGAAATTATTTGTATTATTATCGTATCAAGTCAGGTTCCTTACGTGCACGTATTAAGAATGTGAATGTAGAAGGACGTTAGGTCTTGAAGATGGAAACTTTTGGCACTCGATGCTCACTATCTATCCCGTAAGGGACCTGGTGTGATTATACAATAATAAATCTATAATAATTAAAATAGTGTGAAAATCAAAGAATGAACGCCAATGAATTACCAATGCTACGAGCGCAGAGAACTACTATAAACTGCATCGAATGCGTCGCGCGTGCCTGCGAGTCGCTTCGATAATGTGGCTTACCAGACATTTGCATATTCTACTCACATCATCATATATACGTACAGACGTAATATCACATCTGTTATCCCTGAAGCGGTACGCAGAGGGATGTAGCACACTCCCACCTTTCACCGGTTACTTTTACGCCCTACGTAATTGATAGTGAGCCTATCGCCATACACCGGGTGCGTACATGAATTTGGATATAAAAAATTAAGTCAGTGTTTGCATAACACAGGTTCTCTTTTAGCCTACTTTGTGATCTGTTAGCTGAGTGTGGACGTGACCTAATTTTTTAATTTTATTGTTTATCATTCGCTAGAATATGTATCGATCCTTTATTGCAGAATAACGTAAACTTTGTATCAAAATATCATAGGTTTTATTAGATTTATGTTTCAAGAACCAAAGTCACCCTGTCTAACAAGTGGATTCAAATGATGACTTTTCTTTGCATATAGCATTACTACATTAAAACCAAAGCACGTACCAATGCATGTGAAAAAACGATAGAAATTTAAAATCATTTTGTATTCTCAGCACCGGCATTTTACAAAAATATAATTAATTTCAGGGAACTAATAGTAAATGTTGCTGGGCGGCGCCGCGCGCTGAAACCCTTTAACATGTCTAGCGGCTGTCTGTGCCATAAAGCGGGTCGTATTATTCTTTATTTTCTCTCTCATGTGGAGGGTATGGCTTTTTTTAAAACATACAGCATTATAACAACGTCTTCAAAGGGTATTGTAAAGGTAGGAATAACTTACCATACGTAAAAATATTTATGTATTGATCGAAAACATTGGCTTTAAACAACTGGTATTCTTAAAACGAAACGGAATCTTATCTTGCAGGTGGTATTAGAAAAATGAAATTGTATCCAATCTTAGTGTTGACGGTTTTGAGACTGATTTGTCGTTTTCTACTAGTAGAGGTATTACTAGTAGAGGTATTACTAGTAGAGGTATTACTAGTAGAGGTATTACTAGTAGAGATATTACTAGTAGAGATATTACTAGTAGAGGAATATTTGGGTACTTTGAGTTACGTTAGGTTTCTTATCAATTATTTATTAAAACTATTGTAGTTAGCTGATAAGTGAAGCAGAAGATCGAGCTCAGTGGCATGCCTTTGAAGCGGCGTATGTCCAACAGCGAACGATGACGGGCTGACAGTGTGTGAAAGTGTGTGTGTGTCTGTGTGTGTGATAAGTACTCGCGGGTAAAGCGCAAGTCTATAAGTAGAGTACGATTATCGTCAGTATTACACAATAGCAGTGGATTATGGAAAATACGATATGTACATCGACAAGGTCCAAATCGGTATCGATAGTGATAAGCCCTGACAAGTTTAATCGGGTGCAGTGGTCATAACGCCATATTCAAGAAAAGCTGAGAGTGAAGCTTAGAGTTGCTAGCATTGTTCTTTTCATCATATACTCGTATATATCACCAAGAACCATTAACCACCTAGTTCTATGTGAAAATTTGATTAAACCTGCTATCGTAATAGAGTTCACAATAGATCTCTACTTTGACGATGTAAGTCGGTTGGGAGAGTACGTCTGGACGGCGTGCAACGCTTAAGTTTGAATTAATCCGTGCGAGTTGCGGTGACGGACAGGCGCCAGCGAGCTACGACCACAATTTTGCATATTTTGGATTTTAAACATGGTTTTATTTTGTAAGAAACATACTGTAAAATATTAGAGCCCCCTCTTGGGTCCTTGCTCATTGACGTATATGGTGTTTATGCACCAGCGATGGTGCTTATGTAAGGAAGAACTAAATAGGGGCCGAATAACATCTTTTTTATTATGTGATTTGCGTTTGGTCGCATTCCCGCCTAATTTAGAGCACAGATGCATTCTAAAATGGAGCACATATGTCTAGGAAAAGCCTATTCACCCTTGCTTTGAAAAGTCCTAGGTTATACGTCTCTGGAAACAGACGTTAACAGCGTGTTCTACTCCTTGGCTGTCTAGATAAGTAATTTAGAACCAAGCCGTTTCGTTATGTCAATTGGGATATCTACAAAACATAATATCACGCCTGTGTTTTCCAAAAGGGGTAGGCAAAGAATGTAGTCCAGTATTGAATAGGGGTGAACCTATTGCTATATAGGGTACTAATCCAGACTAGAAAATTTTTCTTCAATAGTACCTACCCGACTCAAGAATCGAACCCAGGACTTGTCGATAGCAGTCGCGCTTGCAACCACTAGACCAACGAGGCAGTCAATCTCAAGTTAAAAAAACCTAGTTATATTTTATACGAGAATCTGAAAAACGATATGAAAACATTTAAGTATTGCGTTCCAATGTAGTTCGCGGCGTGCTTTATAATGAATTAAGCGGGGTCGAGCGTTCCTTAATAAATTGCCCGCTGAGTTAGCAGCGACGGTTAATACAGCTTACTCAGGTAATTAGCGTAAACGGAGGGTAATTCTGGAGGAAGTCTGCATGTGCATATAATCAGATTCCACCACGCTTAGCGTTTTATTAAAGAAATTAAATATATCGTGCCTCGTTTAATACTTGTGAAGTTTTCCATAATGATTATATATATAATACACGTGTTTAAAAGAATAGTCCAACATTTAATATATTTATTGAGTCTTTATATTTATTGAGCTGTTCATTGTTTTTTAAAAAACTACCCAGTATCAGTATTCACAGCATTGTTACACGTGCTCAGGTAAAATGTAGAAAATGTGAATATATTTTCAGGTAACCACGTAATTTATTATTATTAATAATTAATAGTATAATTTTATTAATAATACTAAAAAACTTCGTTTGACACAGCATTTATCTTACAACAAACAAAACAGGAAAAGGTAAAGAGTTGTGTTCGCGACAACATCGTGTTCGATACTCGGCCGTATCGACCAGTTCCCAGCGGCACGACGCCTTAAGGTATTGGTTCCGCAGCGGTTCCGCTCTCCAGAACATTTCATTCAATGAGCAGACCCTAATCTTGGCACACACCAATATTGCTTCCCTCCGCATCGGAATTGATTATCTAAAGCTGTGTATAGAGGCTTTTTACAGAATCTATTCTTAAATGCTTGGTTTTAACCCGGTTATTAATAGAAATAATGTAATGTATACGTTTATACATTACATTATTTCTATTTCTGTAAGCAGTGATAGCCTAGTGGTTAAGAATTCAGCCTCTCACTCCGGGGGTGCTGGGTTCAAATCCATGGCGCG
>DWJK01007056.1:0-10092 GCA_018248815.1 Croniades pieria auraria
GCAGACTGAGCCACGAAACGGGACAGGTTTTATATATCCTGACATTAAATTTGATATAATCGTGAGAAAACATAGACTATAAAAGTCAGAGGTATTTTGACAATTCTAATTTAAATATTTAGAATGAAATAAAAATTAAGTTCAATAACAGCTATTACATTCTGGAGGTCAATTTTAAATTTAAGCCTCTTATTTTGTCATAAAGTGCCTTAAATGCTTCTAATTGACTTCAAAATCATTCGAATAAAATTAAAATTCATGACTATATCTTTCGTCGAGGTTATATACTCTATTGTTTTGGAACACTGAGAAAAAAACTCTCTCAATAGTGTCACATGGGGTAATTTGATTAGACAAACTCGGAAATTCGGTAATTCGAATTACGTGTCGTTAAATATTTAAAGAGTTATGGATCAATTTCTGGGACAAAGTTTAATGACATCGAAAGAGGCGAATTTAAGAACTCGCTATGAACCCGCTGGCCAAATCTCGATAACGAGGATTTGTGTAAGAGGCACATTTGGATCTGTACTAGACTAGGTTATCATAGGACAGTAATATACGACGTCCTTCTACTGGATTTCTTTCCATCAAATGATCTCTCTGTTTGCTTGTTAGCCTTTACATGCCAGAATGTCTGCATTGGAAGCAATTTAAAGTCTATATTAATTAAATTTCATATCTTAGTTTTTTTCGTCTTCTTTTTTTGTTTCTCTTACAATTTTATATCCCAATCTGTGCCAAGATACGTAAAATATAGTACTTATACCTTTACTGACCGCACGATGCAACGGTACAAACTTTTCAAGTGTATTGTAGTGTCATTCGCATATATTTATACATTGTTACTATTTTGGTTTATGGACAATTTTGGTTATGGGCCTGTTTTGTTGTATTTTATAATAATAAAAATAGGCAAGTCTTGTACTGCATAGAGGACTGCCGTTTCTATCACTAAATTGTACGTTAGTGAATGTAGAGTTTGGCAAAGACGTGAAGAAAGTAGAATTTGAGCGGTAGGAATGAGCGCGCTAAGAAGTATGTCATGTAAGAATAACTGACGAAATTAGGAATGATGTAATAAGGAAACGAGACGGTGTGGAAGTAGGTGCAGTGACTAGGATTAAGAAAGAGATGCTTAGAAGGTCTGTTCATCTAGAAAGAATGAAGAGTGTAAATGGTAGACCATACATCGGGCACTGATCCAGACTGTGAGTCACTACTGGAAATCCTTAATTAGAAAAATCCAATCGTACCCGACTCGGGATTTGAACCGAGGATCTCCCGATCGGCAGTCGCGCTTGCAACCATTTGACCAAAGAGGCATTCAATTATAGATATTATATTCTACATTATTCATATAAACAATATCAATCAGTTATTTTTCTTAATTACAATTGTGTTTCTCAGAATGAGAAGGTTAACAATGAAATCTAGCATTACCATCGTAAATTAATGCTTTTTGTTTACATATTATTTCTAGTATGTTCAAAAACGTGGGAGTTTTGGTATTTTTGGTTTTCATTGGCGTGGAACGGTTAGGATTAGGACTCACGAGCAAACTTAAAATTTGACTTCAACTTAAACATTTTTGAGCAAGGTAAATTTTTGTCTTCAGTGTTTTTACATATTTTCTTTTCTGTACATAAAATATATTGTTACTATCACAAACTATGCAGACGGAGCCGCGGGTACTATCTAGTAACTCATAATACCGTTTATTTCTCCAAACTTGACTATAATGGGTCAAAACTAAGGAATATTTTGCTGATACAGCAACTACTATATGAATCGTATAACAAATTTGTGTTGCATATTAATCATTATTTTAAAAAAAGTAACCGAGATCGTGGTTGTTATTGCATCATTGCGTTGACTTTAGTTTTGTCTAATATATAAAAAAGGTAATACAAGAATTTCATGCATATGAAAAGCACAACAAATAACAAAATGGCGGTTGCCAAAAAAAATAAATTACAATAACATTGCTAGCTACAAATTCCATTCTTAAGTCAACATAAAAGTGTATAAACAGGTTCAGGAATATATGTATTCTATCAATCGAATATTATATGTAGATTTTAGAAAAGCCTTTGATTTCGTACGCCATGGACCATAATAAAGCAGCTTTGTTAGCGGCTTCGCTCGCGCAGCAGTCGATATTATAGTCGATAACGCCGCAGCTAGCGGTGTGACAAACGCGCAACACCCTGCTGCACAAAGCGCCGTTCGTGAGGGCGCCGCAGGCGATCAACGTCATGGCATGCCATACAGATCGTCTCGTCTCGCCATACCCTCGTCTGTGATTGAAAGAGCTGGTAATCGAATTAATCGAAAACATATCTTTATGATTAATTCATTTTATTATCAGAAATTAATTTTATTATTTTGTTAACCTTTGATTACGACATTTTATTCTTGTAACTTATAATTATTTTTATCATTTGACATAATTTATTTAATTAATTTAATTATTTTTTTTCCAGAGCTGGGCACAGCCGGGTTTTTTCAACTGAAAATTGCTAGTAGTATCTCACAGACTGGATTTCGGTCCGTCATATTACTATAAAGGACTTCTATTCCATGATGGGAAGCAGAATTTAATAGGTACCTAGAAACACAGCCGTGTATATAAAAAAATATATGTCGAACCAATAAACACATTCACATCTTTTATAAACCCCGAGCATTAATTTAAAATGATAGGTATGTAACTTTCAAACCAATGATTTTTCTTACAATATTTCAACCCATATTTTATTTCCTCAAGGGGTGTAGTTTGGAAAATTGCTTTTTTTATTGATTACTTACATAATTTAAAAAACCTTTCTGCCAATTTTCATGTTCCTAGGTCCAGCAGTTTTGCTTCTGCGTTAATCGATCTTTCAGCCAGTTTCTTTTATTATAGTATACATTGATATATTATATAAATATGGGGCTAGAGGCACCTTATGAGTTGTAATAAACACCCTTTTGGGTGCCTCATTGCTAAATATAGCAAACATTATTCAAATAAGAGGCTGTTGCGCGCAATAATAAAAATGATTGCATTGATTACTCCAAAGTTTTAATGATAGCATTAAAATTTTGGAGTTCCAGAGGGAGGTGCGTTGGGGCCTTTATTGTTCCGAATGTAAATCAACGACTTTCTCGGTATCAAAAACTAGCCTTTGACTCCTTTCGTTGACAACAGTTTCATCGTATTTACTTGTAATGGTTTAACGGACAATTAAGGAATGGATTAAATATAATAATTTAATTAAGAGGGATTAATTTGTGAGTTTTGAGAACAAAAACGCCTACTTAGTCGAATTCACATTAGATACAAAGGGGAGATAGTGAGGAAACTAATGTCAATAAAACTTTCAGTTCTCAATTACTTAACTTGAACAACACACGTTTACAATAAGTTCCATAAATTTTCTTGTGCCTTATACATATGTATATGTATATTATCGAATATAGAAAATTTGAATATTTTACTTTCTGTGTATAGCACGGGGTCGTGTCATTTACGAAACTCCAATGTATATTTAAGGCTTACATAAATGGTATAAGCACCAATTTGAATATTTCTAGTTTCTTAGCCACGATAGTTTTAAATCTCATGTAAAATTTAAAGTACATACCATTTTCGGCTCTATCCATGTAAGAAATGATGGTATTTACAAAACCCAATCCCGATGTGTTTAATTTGTATAACAAATATTAGACATAAGAATAAATACTCGATTATGATGTCAAACACCGCACTACTAAGAAAAAGCATATTTAGTATGACTTAAAATTCATAATAAAATACCTCTAGTACTTCACAACATAGGTGATAGAAGAAATTAAAAAGATACTGAATTTTTAACAGAAAAATGTCATTATTCAATTCAATAATTTATGTAGCAGTCACCAATAAATTTATCTCTTACATTTAACGTTAAATGAAAGTTTATTTTTATATTAAAAAATATAATTTAATTTAATTTAATTCGACTGTCTCGTTGGTCGAGTGGTTGCAAGCGCGACTGCCGATCGGGAGGTCCTGGGTTCAAATCCCGGGTCGGGTACTATTTGATTTTTCTAATTTAGAATTTCTAGTAGTGACTCGGGGTCTGGAACTGTGCCCTTTGTATGGCAGTAGGTTCACCAGCTATTCCATGGGATATAAACGTTAGTATATACAGATATTAGTTAAACGTGGGCGTGTACTACACTCTTCTGCTAACCTCTTCGGGGATTACATGCGTGATGTTAGGATTTTTTCTAATTTATATAAAAAATTTATAGGGTGATTTAGAATCTAAAATGTCATCCTAATTACTAATTTGGTTTCATATGATAATATCAGTTATAAGCTATGATAAAAATATATGGGTTTCTACTGTAAATAGAATAAAAGAAATTATAAGTTCAAACATGTATTGTTGTTGCAAACGCTCTTAAAAATAGATAAGAATCATAGAATAAAAGAATTACGAATACTATAAATATTTAATACAAGTAGGTACGTAATGATGGTTTCAATTATTGTGATACTGTATACAAAAAAAAAAGACAATTGAACACAAGTGTGCGTGCGCGTGTCTGTGTCTCGCAACGCCGAAGATAATTACAGGTCTTCCGTTCACATCATATTTTTTGCTAGTAGTTATATATAAAACTTCTTGTTTCATTGTAGTTTATACAAAGAGAACATATTTACAGCATTTTTTTCATTGCGTAGTCGGCTTCAGACCACAAAAACCTGATCAGATCGGTCCTGATGATAGAGGTGGAATATTAACGATACATATGAGGCTCACTGATGTAGCACAAAAGTGAGGTAAAAATATTTTCCAGTGTCTAACCAAGACCGGACAAAAGTGGTAAAGTCATCTTGTGGGATATATGTATGTATAAATGGTTGGTAGGACACATTCTAAGAACATAGTTTTATTCTGTGCTGCGACACAATATCTCGCTAAGGACGTACTTACCCAAGAGGTAGTACATTGATTATGTCGGATTGCGCATTGGCAAAAAATTATTCGTGTAGTATGAATTGCGGACAATCTTCGCGGTATATGTATTTTAGATGAATCATATTTGTATGAACATAAGGTAAGAAAGGTTCACTTCCTTTTTAATTTCGTGTTAATGGATCGTTAAGGTGCATGCCGCCATCGATGGTATATAAACTTCCTGTTATCATTTTCGCTCTGTCACTAGCTAGAAATGTCACTAGATCAGCCACATCATTAGGCTCTGAAATTTTTCTTAACGGTGTTACTGATTTCACATCTTCATAAATTTTCTTGTTTGCTTCTTCGCTTACACCACTTTTTATATAAATGTTAGTATACACTAGGCCTGGGTTGACTGCGTTTACCCTTATTCCCTTCGGGCCTAATTCCATCGCAGTACATCTAGTGAAGGCATCAAGCGCAGCCTTGGTCATACTGTAAGCCGTCAACGAGCTTACTGCTAGAGTCGATGTAACGCTGGAAATTGTCACGATGTTTCCTTTGCTCTCTATTAAATATGGAATACATTTTTGAGTCACTAGGTACGTACCGCGCATGTTTGTTGCTACCATTTTGTCAAAGTTAGAAATGTTGCCCATCGCTCCACCCATAAACAATATTCCCACGTTGTTCACCAGCACATCGATTTTATTATAGCATGCGACAGTATCCTTGACGATTCTTTCCACATCTTCATCTATTGTTATATCAGCTTGTATCACCAACGGTTTCTTTCCACTAATTTGTGTACATTTGTCAGCTACACGGTTAAGATTGGTTAAATTTCTACCAATTATCGACAACAGAGCACCAGCTAACGCGAATTGAAGTGCGCACGCTTCACCGATTCCACTGCTGGCGCCTGTTATTATTACGACTTTTTGTTCGAACTCCATCCTGACCGAGAAAATACTGCAGACTGAGCCACGAAACGGGACAGGTTTTATATATCCTGACATTAAATTTGATATAATCGTGAGAAAACATAGACCATAAAAGTCAGAGGTATTTTAACAATTCTAATTTAAATATTTAGAATGAAATAAAAATTAAGTTCACTAACACAGCTACTACATTCTGTAGGTCAATTTTAAATTTAAGCCTCTTATTTTGTCATAAAGTGCATTAAATGCTTTTAATTGACTTCAAAATCATTTGAGTAAAATTCGAACAAATTAATTGCTGTGTAATTATATTCTGTAAGCCAAATATATATGTATTTATTACATATATAAAAATATGATAGCATTAGAACAGTAAAATATATTTCTAAAATAATTTAAATGAAATAAAAATTAAATTCACTAACGAGGCAATTATATTCTGTCGGTCAAATTTAAATCGTAAACATTTATTTTGTCATAAAGTGCGTTAAAAGATTCCAACATAATTTAATTGTATCTGTATCTCTCGTCGCCGTTATATACCCTATTAATTTGAAACACTGAGAGAAAAACTGTAGAAAACTTTCAAGTTATCTTTTAATCGTGTCATATGAGGTAATTTTATCAGACCAACGTAATTCGGAATTAAATTATGTGTTATGCCGTTAAATATCCAAAGGGATGAGTCAATTTTTGTGACAACATTTGATGACATCGAAAGAAGCGAATCTAACAACCCGCTAGTCTATGAAACCGTTAGTCTTTAGTTAGATAGTTACATAGTCTATGGTTAAATTTCGATATGGGCCGAGGATTTATGTAGGAAGCACATTTGGACACGTAGTAGTCTAGGTTATTAGAGAATAATAATAGGCGACGATTTACTACCGGTCTCCTTTTCATCAAATGAGCCCTCTGTCTATGAGTTGGCCTATACCTACTGAAATATGTGCGTAGGAAGCAATTTGAAGTCAATAGTAATTAAGAAACATGTCTTAGTTTTTGTGTTACATTTCCTATTAGTTACAATAGTTTATTACTAAGTTTATCTCCTATAGTTATACTATCTATAGTATTTAATCACCATTGGCGGCACAATGCGAGGACGAAAACTTTACAACTGTGTTGGAGTCCCATTTGCATATATTATACATGGCCATGAATTTGGTTTCGTTGCCTTTTTACATTATAACTTCACAAGAGTAAAAATATTGCATAAAGGGGTGATGGTTCCTTTACTAAAATGTACCGTAGTGGATGTAAGGTTTGGCAAAGGCGTGAAGAAAACACAATTTGTGCGGTAGAAATGAGTGTTTTAAGAAGAGTGTCATATAAGAATACCTGATAAAATTAGGAATGGTGTAACAGGAGAATAATGTGGTGTGAAAGTAAATAGAGTGAATAGAGTTATGAAAGGGATGCTCAGACGGTTTGATCATCTAGGAAGAACGAATGATAGTAGATCAACAGAACAAATTTAAAAGACGAGTGTTAATGGTAGAGTCAGAAGAGGTAGATCTAGACGTACATACTTAGATCAAATTGGAGATATTCTAAAAGAGGATTGAGTCAAAGGCTCCTTCAGTAGACGAGCATGTATGGTAATTTTAATGGATGTAGAAGAGGATGAATGATGAAGAGGGGAAACAAGTCTGCCAAGACCAAAGCAAGTGAAAATCCTTTATTTGTGCCTATCCCTTTGGAAAATAAACGTGATAATTTATATTTATGTGTAACAAGGAATGAAGTGCCGGTCATAATATTGATAACGGTAAAATGGTAAATAAATAGTACTTATAGACATTATTATTTATCGCCGTCACCCTCATCGACCCTTTTATAATTTCAATAATCAACAAGATCCGTCTCTAAAGCAAATATGGGTTATATGTAAAGTAAATTGGAAATTGATCATTGTACAATTGGCTACCTGTTATGACGTACGGAGCTGAGACGTGGACACTCACGGCGTGCTATTGGAGAGGCCTATGTCCAGCAGTGGACGGAAATAGGCTGATAATGATGATGGCTATTTTCATACCATGCAACTTTTTAATTATAAATATTATTTTTTCATTATTCGCACATACAAACAATGTGAGTCCATTATTATTCTTAATTATGTAAAATTACCTTTGTTCTTGTCACAAAAAGAAGGTTTATAATTAAATTTTGCAATACAAATGTTAATAAGTGCTTATTATTTTAAATAATTCGGTATATTTAAACACGCAGGACTTCTGGTTTATTATGGTTTTCAGTTCTGTGGAACTGCTACGACTCACGTGCAAAATTAAAATTTGTGATGATAGTCTGTTAGTCAGATAGAATGAGTATCTTGCAAATACATTTGATAAAAGGAGGTGCAAGAAAAAAGTATAAAAGTAAGGAGAAGGGTTCAAAAGATATATTTAGTATAGATGGGATTGTGGAAGTCCTAAACACAATGACAAAAACAATCTTTTTAATTTGTGTTGTCAGTGGTCAGGTATTAGGCGATTGGTCACATAAGAAAAATGGGTCACAATCGGACTGCAAAAATGACAAAAATTTGTTCAGTTGTATACAAAAATATTGATTAATAAACTTACGATTAAAACGGAAGAAGAGGTGTTGGACCTACAAGTAGTATTTACTAAGAGTATGGAATGTATGGATTAGGTCTTTTCAAAACTCAAAATCGAAAGTAAAGAAAAGAAAAGAAAGAAAAGATTTAGAAAAGGCCTATGACAAAGTAAAGAGGAATGAATTCTTGGTAATATGGTACATGTATGTGGTGAATGCCTACCTTATATGGGGATAGAAATCTACTTAGGGTCTGTTGCCTATGTAAACGGTATCTACATAAAAGGTTATGCATTTTCATATCATCATCATCGTCATCAGCCACTGGATGTCCTCTGCTAGACATAGGCTTCCCATAATCCTTCCGGTCTTGGGCAGAATCCAGCAGGCTCCCACTGTCTTTTTCAGGTTGTCAAGCGACTGTGGTGACTGTGGCGAAACCCCCCAATATGGCATTCACAACAAAAAAGTATTCATAAATGTATTAATAAATAACTAAAAATATAAAACTACACGATTTTAAAACTTACAAAATGCTTCGGAATTGAAACCGAGTTAGTTCACAGATACCAAAGTCCTTATCGTGATAAATGTGACGTTAGATTCTCTATCGGAAAAACATGTAATGATCAATTCAGATCTAGATCTGGGGTTTGAGTACTGTACGTGGCTTTGGGTTTTTAACTGACAGAATTTACATTAAATTTTTACTGTAATACTTTTTTCTATTACAGTATGTTTACTGTGTTAAAGTCTTTCTGGACCAATAGCAGATGCTAATTTGTATGTAAATGCAGACCGATATAGAGTGACGGGCGACGTACACACAAAAATACCCATGTTTAAAAATGGGTCGGCATATCTTACTATAGATACGAACTGGAAATGGTATAAAACTGTGAATGTAAAGTTATTTTTAATCGTTGGAATAACAATATCTGAAGCGTACTTTTTCATTACATTTATTTACTTAAAAAGCGACGCGAATAGGCCTCACACCACAGATATCTTGGACATATTATATGTCAATATGGGCGTTTATTTCTTCATAAATTCTGCACCAATGACACAACCTCTCCTCTCCTTACATTATGAGAGAAGACCCATATTTCAGCAGTGGAATCACAAGTGGCTGCAAATTATAAGGACATACCAAGGTGCAGGCCGCCATCAATGCAGTAAAAACTTCCTGTTATCATTTTCGCCCTGTCACTGGCTATGAAAGTCACTAGATCGGCTACATCACTAGCCTCCGAAATTTTTCTCATTGGTACCAATGATTTAAAATTTTCTATCATTTGCTTACATTCTTCTTCGGTCATACCGCCTCTTATAAAAATGTCAGTATATACCGGCCCTGGGTTGACCGAGTTTACCCTTACGCCCTTGGGACCCAATTCCAACGCAGTGTATCTAGTAAATGAGTCGAGAGCCGCCTTGGTCATACTGTAGGGCATCATTGCTGGCATCGCCAATGTCGATAAAACGCTGGAATTGTTTACGATGTTTCCTTTGGTCTCGATTAAATATGGAATACATTTCTGGGTCAGTAAGTAGGCACTGCGCATATTTGTTGCGACCAATTTGTCAAAGTTAGAGATGTCGTCCATAATTCCAGCCATCAGCAATATTCCCGCGTTGTTCAC
>DWJK01007057.1:0-10091 GCA_018248815.1 Croniades pieria auraria
TGGTTTGTAATTTTGTAAAGAGTACTGATTTCCTTTCTTTAAACATTCGAATGCAAACACTACGATTACTTACTAGCCATTCGTTTGTAATATAGATGATGGACAGTACCTTTTGGGCAATTCGTACAGGACGACAGCGTGATGGTGAGAGCTGCGGAAGAATTACACTACAATGAGAATGTATTGAGGTAGTTTTCAAGCGCTATGATAAGGAGTTGTTTACGAAAATTAAGTTTCAAGTTTCTGAGCGAGACGATTCGTGGCAACCCTTGAAAATAGCTCGTATGCGTGGCTGAGGAGTGCGATCGGTCTGTAGTTCTTCAAACCGGGTTCTTTACGAAAGGCATTAAAAGATGTCGATTTCAATGCTGGCAACGCATTGACTACTCCTCTGGTCTTGGACAAGTCCACAGGCGACGGTGGGCCGTCTGCCTGATTATTAGTTTAAATTGATAAAAAAAATCCTAATGTGTTCATGGTAAATCTTTATAATGCGTTGTAACGATGATTGTCCAGTATTTATTTAGATTTAGATATTTGCCTACCCTTTAAAAGACGTGGCCTAAGGGTATACTGATAAACAGAGAAGTAAATATTAAAAAAAAAACATTTATTCAGGTATAATTAAATCAGGCGGTCATCAATTAATAATCTATTAGACGCATGCAGACGTGAGAACTGAATTTGTTTTAATTGAACAAGTAATTTAATTAAACACTTGATACTATAATGAAGAGTGTATAACCGTTTCGTCTATTATTATGTGGTCGTAAAAATTCGACGTTAATACTGTTCTCTATTATAGATTGGAAATAGAAGTTTAAATTCTAAGAACATTATTTAGTCATGTTCTTTTCATTACTGAAGTAAGTAGGTACCACCTTCTCGCAAGAAAACTTGTGCGAGGAGAAGACCGTTATAGGCAACATTTAATTTATACATAGCTTTAAATTTATAAAAATATTTTAAATGGAAAAAATCAATTTCAAAACGTTTTGCTTGCGTCATGGGTCACATACGGTCAATGAAAGTTAATTTCAAAATATAAAAAAATGTATCTTCAATAGCTACATAAATATATTAATTCATTAATTGCGTTTCCGTACTGAAAACTCTCAACAAAGGAATGTACAAAAATACATTAAAATATAAATATTGTAAGTGAATATTAATAAACATATAACGTAAAAAATTATGTTAAAATATCACTCACCAAGAAATATGAAGAAGTAACGCAGCATTTTCGATCGAAATAAATGAAATCAATTCAATTTATCAATAATATTTTAACGTTGCTAGTGGCAACACTCGCTAGTAATAAATAGAATTTAACGATTGCTCCGTTTTTATACAAACCCTATGTCAACGTAACACTTTCGATCTGTTTACGCAATGCAAATAATAAAACACATGTCCATTTTAATAATTATCTACTGGCAAAAGGTATTTTAAAAAACGTATGTTGCTTTTTTACATTTTCACTGCATTTGCCCTTATCTGTTATGTATTTTTTGTTATTTCGAGTTTACTCGTGGAGAATACTTATAGATATGAAACTAGCTTATGAAAACTAAACTTAAACACTGCTAAATAAATGAATAGAGTTGGTAAGTACTAAAAGTCGATATAATCAGTCCAATTATTCCACGTAACATGGTTTACTTTTCTGATGATTTTAATACTACACATTTTCCATATGTTTAGACGTTCCACATTTTCCCAGGATCGTAGGATCTTTGTTAGGGAAGGGCTCGTCGCTGTGAACCGTGAAAAGTTAGTCGAATATTCTACTGATACGTTAGGGCTTACCACACCATATTATTTAAAATTATATTATTTAAAATAAAATTATTCAAAATGTATAAAATTATATTATTTAAAATGTTGTAAACGAAGCATCGTTTTCACTGTTTAGTAAAAATTTATTGCCGTATTTAATAAAATGTATCACTGGTGCGACCGGGTTCTGCTTGGATAAATTACGAGAAGAAAGTTAATTCCTAAAGAGTTAGGACACTAGTGGGTACATTATTATTTGTTTTCTTTTTCCATTTTACTGTACGTTTTGGTCGATAATATTTATTACTAATTTAATAAACACTGAGAGTCGTTTTCTAAAGCACGATTATAAATATACATATATCTACAAATTTAACATTGCTTGTTCGTTTTAACATTGCTTGTTCGTTTTAACATTGCTTGTTCGTTAACAATAAATAGGCACGTGCATTACAAATGATTTATTAACGTAATTATATTATGTAAAGTAATAATGACGACCTCTGTTTAATTACCGAATATACCGATTTCTAAATCTTCCATCCAAATCAGGAAATATCTCATTAAAATTAGAAATTACCGGCTAAATTACAATTTGCAACAGTAACAAATTCTTGAGGTCTGTAAAATGTTTATATTTTTGTAAGTATTGAAGTAATGTTAGGTTTAATACAAGTCAATTATGTCAACATCGTACTGAATGGGTTTTTCTATTCGGATTCAATGTTGGGAATCCAGAGTAGTAAGATTCTTTGCTGTTGTTTATAATCTTCGAGGCGCCGATAGGTGGTGCTGTTTTCAAAATGTCTGTCTCCTCTGTTCTCAAAAGAAATCACTTAACTTTGTCGTAATGGGGCTAAACATAAGTAATAATATATTTTAAATTTATACAATAATAGGTGAACCAAAATCTTTCTACACCTTTTTAGAATATTGCGTGCATGGAGAAGTGTATGACTTGGTAAAGTTTATATGTAGAAAAAATGCAGAAAGTGTAAATTTATATGCAAGAAATGTATATTACGAATACCTCAAATAGTTGTATATTTCCACCGTCAATATTAAACATACATAAATACGTAAGTCTATTGTCAGTTGGTTAAATATAGGAGTTTTTGTAATCTAGGTCAAAGACGAAACCGGACTGCTGGAAATGTTTTGATTGTCTTCAAATCTACACCTGTGTTTGAGACCATTGTGAAAGTTAGCGCTGACCGAGAGTCGACTTCAGACATGGAAATTAAATATAATTTTAATAGCACATTTGGTATAATAGTGATGTTGTTTTGAACATTAAACAATTGTTCGTTACAAAAATAAATTTTATTGTCAATAATATGTTTACACACGTGTTCGCTGGATAGTAACGGATGATTGCATCATTTTATTGCAAGAATAACATTATAGCTCTTTTGTTTATTCTCCACGTGTATATTTGTGCTATTTCCAATGACGTGAATTCTGACACGCTAGATTACCGCAATCCAAATTTCAAATGTATACTAGATATTTAAGCTACACACAAATAGACACAGTCGTAAAAATTAAGGTAAAGTGTAAGGAAAGACAAATCCTATGAGTATTTTTCGACAGTTTAGACCGTGTTCCGACTGATCAGGAAAACATATGCAATGTCCTATTTATACGACAGAGATGCATGTGCTTTTTTATTTAATGGAAAACGTAACAGCACGCTACTAATCCCATAGGGGGTGGACAGCTCAATGTAGTAGACTCCCATGTTCCACGAGTTACGTTTAGGTCACGCCATGGAATAGATAGCTATGGCCTATGGTCTATTGCCAATCAACGGGCACAAATCCAGACTTCGAGCCACTGCTACAAGTTTCAACTAGAAAATGTAAATTAGCAAAATCCAATAGTATTCGACCCGAGAATCGAACCTTGGACGTTTTGATCAGCAGTTGCACTTACAACCACTCGACTCGTATGCCTAAAACAGCAGTGATTCCGAAAGCTCTTCCCGCTTTTAAACGTCAACACGGATGTTTGAGTATACGGTTTCTTTGTGTTTCGCTTCAGTAGCGAACAAATATTTTACGTTCTGCGTTACAGTATTTCATTTAATATTTGAGCATTGTTGTCGAGTATTTCAATAGAGGAATTATAGAATACCGTTGCTCATCAACACCGATATGGACTTTTAACTTCTGCTCGTTTTTTGAGCTGGGAATGTTCGATTTTGATAACATATCGGTATTAGTCTCATTAGGCTTAGATGTTATATTGAAAATATGCTCACTCCCTATTCCGTGTGACGTAAAACCTAACTGGTGAAAAATGGGAGTACTACGCTCTGCCTATCTTCAGAGAAAATAGAGACGTGATTGTGTTATGTTCGTTACGTATCAACAATATTTTTAGAATGAAATACAGGTAAGTTGAAAAATACATATAGGTTGCTACTAAAAGCTTTCAACCTTAAAATTTTGGAACTGTTAACTCATTTCACTACACTTGTAACTGTAATGGTATGTAGAATTTTGAATACTTTTTTGAAAGAAATTACGGTACCGAATGTAATCGGACTAAATCAGTGCAGTGTCGGCAAGTGGGGTGAGCCCCCAAAATGCCATTGAGCCGTTAATAAAAAAGCGATTCGTTAGTATTCTCGCTTGCATTGTGAGTGCGGTATTATTGTTGGGATTGCTATACCGCTCGCCGGTTTCAATGGGTGGTTTACTAGCGATGCGGAATTTTAGGGGCCCTCGGAAAATGAAAAATTTTAGATATAGCATCGTATTGAATATTAAAATAGTAATTGATTTCATTAAATTGAAACGTTGGATTATTTAAATTGTTCTGCAATGTAATGTGGTGATGTCGTGGGAGATTTCCACACACACACGGCCATCTGATCCAAAAGTTGAAGAAATGTTTTCTGACACTGAAAAGAATATTATGAAATCAGTTTTTTTTTAATTTTGTATTTAACCTACCTTTTTAATTATCTGAATTGACTGATAGAAAATGTTTCTTCGAATTAAATCCGTCCTCTCTACAACAATGAAATATAAATTAATATGCTAATTACTACATAGAGGTTACAAGAATTCAAGATTTTTTATACCAAAGTTATGTAGATTGAGTTCTCATCTGAGACCAGCTCTACTTTCAAGTGACTCACTATGAATAAAGATTTAACATAGATTTAAGTAACCTTTCTTTTATTGGAACCCATTTTATCGGTTTGATCATGGTGCAGTTTGGATTATGAATGGTTGACAGTAGATTGATGGAAGGATTCATGATGGTTACTTACCAGCGTTTGGTTGATTCACATTTAATCCGAATATAAATATTTGAATGATTAGTTTACATAAAGGGAACAGAAAAGATATACAGTTTAAGTCTATACCCAGTGTGGGTTTGACTGACATCACACGTGTTGGAGATGATTAAGTTAGACTGCTCTAAGTGTACAGGTTTCTTCACGTTTCCCTTCACCACTACAGCAAGTGATTCTTAAAGCGCATATAGATTTGTAAAGTCGAAAGAGCTCACCGGGATTAACCTAGGACCTAGAACTAGGAACTAGAACCTACGACCTGTGGAGTGGGAAACTGAAATTTTAACTATTAGTTTATCACTGCAGCATTACACCAATGTCACGTCTTGTAAAATAATTTATGAAACAATATTATTTATCCTAATTTGGAATATGTGTATTAAAATTCCAAGAATGTGAACAATTTTAGTCATTCGATCATCATCACCACAAACCATATCTATCTTTGCTCCTCTCAGAATGAACCGAATTCTAGCTATATTCATCCACATTTTTTCGTAAATTGGTAGCTGAAAAAATATTATTGACTACGGAAC
Organism: Croniades pieria auraria; assembly: GCA_018248815.1. Taxonomy (NCBI): domain Eukaryota; kingdom Metazoa; phylum Arthropoda; class Insecta; order Lepidoptera; family Hesperiidae; genus Croniades; species Croniades pieria. The sequence goes on from DWJK01007057.1 coordinate 5,626, forward strand.
CCGTTCGCGTGGGCACACAGTTACTGCGACCTCAACTTTTTAAATCAAAAGCAAGGTTTACTGGACCGGCATTGTCAACACTTGGTGTCATTGTCTATGATACCCATTTTTGTTCTGCTGTTATTTTTCAAGCACTTGTCCGCTATTGTTCGCGCTGCGTTAATAATGTCTGGTTAAGTGGTCGTGTCTGGCTGCGGATTCAAGTGATTTTGTAGGAAACATTTTCTAAAATGAAATATCCAGGATATAGATGTAATTTTGGTATGTTGGTGAAATTTCGTTTGGTATTGTGAAATTTTGGTTTTGCGTGTGTGGTTCAATAATGATGTTAAAATATTTTTGTAATAGCTAATGATACAGATAGACAATTAGAACCACGTGGACTTGTGTAATGGGTACACTTATTACGTGTCGTTAGTAATGACTACAAAGTAGGGAAACACACAAAACGATTTATGGAAATCGTTAATTCTTGCTCGACGGGCAGCCGTAAACCAAAAGAACTATAAAATGTAGTGAACGACACAAAGTAGGTATTATCGTTCCCCTATTGGAAACACTTTATATTCTCTACATATAGAAGTCTAATTGAACTCCATTACTTAAATTATGTTTTTGCAAACATTTGTTACGTCATCGTCGTCGTCATCAGCCTATCTCAGTCCACTGCTGGACACAGGCCTCTCCCAATGAGCGCCATCGCGCCCTGTCCTCGGCTTGTCGCATCCAGCTTCTGTCTGCAGCCTTTCGCAGATCGTCTCCCACCGGGCCGCAGGGCGTCCTACACTACGTTTGTCGAGCCGCGGTCTCCACTCCAGAACACGCCTAGTCCACCGGTTGTCGGTTGGTCGGCAGATATGCCCAGCCCATTGCCACTTCAGCGAGCTAATCCTTTGAGCTAATAATTAATTTTAGCTTTGTTACCTACCTATAACTATTTCTCATACTACAACATTTTCATTCTTAGTTTAATTAAACGTAACATCACGCTCATAACCCCCCGAAGGTGTAGACAGAGGAGTGTAGTACATTACCACAATTCACCAGCTACGTTTAAGTCCTATGGAATAGGTGGTGAGTCTATTGCCATACACCGGGCATGTTTTGAGGATAAATGTTTGACGAACAGTGACCACATCCCATTTCTTATAAAGGTCGTTGGTGGGGTAGCGGAAAGGGAGACCTGCTGCAACTTTAAGAATACTACGCTGCGCTCTCTCTACCTCAATTAAATGAGATTTAACAGCACCGCCCCATGATGTGATGCAATACATTATGACGGATTGACATAGTGCATAATATACCATTTTTATGACATGGCGGTCTGCAACGTGGCGAAGTGTCCTAAAAATATAAATGAGCTTTCGCAACCTACGAACTAACGCCTCGATTTGGGGTCGGAAACTTAATGTTTGGTCGATGACGACTCCTAAATATTTAACGGTGTCTTTTCGTTGTAAGAAAGGACAGAGGCAAGTTTTAAGGGGGTTATTGGTGTTACTTAGGCCACACAAGTGGACTGTTAATGTGAGCGACGAAGAGGGTAGAAAGTTATGCTTGGTTGCAATAGCTAAATAAATAGTAAATATATAAATAATATTATAAATAGTAAATATATAGACATATAGTAGTACAAATAGTAGAAATAGGGATCTTTCCCCTTTAATATTATTATATATACATTTTGTTATTAATTGACTTTCTTACTTTAAATAATCATATAACATTTATCGATCTCCAATATTTTATAAACCCAAATAGAATAAAAAAACCCTCTACAGTGCTAAGTTGCAAGTTTTTTTTTTACATAAATATTTTCCATTTTTAAATATTCCAAAACGTTCTCATATAGGACGTTAATATTGGATTTTTCATATCTCAGCTCGGTCGTTCATTTAATTGAAACTCTCTGTAACATGATTAAATAAAGGTATCCGAGGAACAGGTTGGCCACTAATTTTAATATTCAGCAATCCGCAATGGTGTAGAGTAGTAGAGTATGTTCCAGGTATTCCTCATTTATAACGGGACGCACGAGTTCAACAGAACTCATGAAATCAATTGAATATGACAAGACACAAATTTTTTTCTACTACAAGAAGAACCCTTCCTGAGTGCTGAAATATATTCGTATGAAATATATTTCGCACGAAGTGTTTAGTTTATTGACGTTTAATAATTAATAATACGAATGTCAAGCTTATTATAGCATTATTAATCTATACTGTAACAATTCAATACGTGATTCCATCGCATGTATGTATGCATCACATTGTTCAAGTGTCCTCGAACGACGTATTACATTTTGAGAGGCAATACGACCAGGTTGGTTCGTGTAATATATACAGCTATACACAATAGCAGTACTCAAGGGTTTATGGATGGCCTGTAATGCGATTCCACTGCATACTCACGTGTTTAATATTGATTTGATGCACACTACTTGATAATGCCTTTGACACACACTATTACTCGTACTTGCTAATGCGGTTAACAAACATTTTTCCTATAGAATTGTCACCGTGTTGTAGTGTTACTTCGAGTAGTTGTACAATTCCTCCACGAACATGGATACGATGCACTCTTTCTACAAAACAGCGTTTGGTGGTTATTATTTAGTAATACTAGCTAACGTTATTATTCGATGTGCGTTTGAGAATGAACCTTAACGTCACGTAAGTGACGTAAGAACGAGTGTGCCGTTAAGCATTATAAGTTAGATATTTGCCTTTGCATATAAAAGCTTAGACTGAATTTGGTTAACTCAGCCTCGGTTCCAGAGAGTTCTTGAATATAAACAATACAAGCTTAATTTTGATAATGAACGTAGACTCATGTCGTAAAATTGGTGGTCCAGGAGCAACATTAACCAGCTTTGTTGAGTTTTTATATAATGATCACGGGTAAGCGTGACGACTTTGGGTAAAATTTGTAGGAAATTGCCAAAACAAATTTCTTTGTCTCATTAGTCATATTTAAATCTTCGCGAGTTAATTTGACAGCGAGTATATAAAACTGGCTCCAGTTTGAGAATGTACTAGCTTAGTAATTCAGCTTATATTATGATTCGAACTAATTTTAAGATAAAACTTTGGTATGCTATAAATATCGTTATATTCCATAAATGTTTCATGGGTAAGTAACCAATGAGAAAAAAGAGGTTAAATTTGATTTGCAACTGTTGAAATGGAGGAAACGGCACTGAATAAGAGATTGGGAATGTGTAGCGCCCAAATATTTGCGAGTGCCGTCAACGTTGCGCTCCTACTAAATATCTGCGCGCGAAAATTGAACGTGTAAGCGAATAAGCTAGTTTCATGATACGTGCCGTTTACGGGACTTACAAATAGTAGCAATTCGTCAAACCAAAGTGTTGTAACAATACGACGTTACGTGAACATTATTGCATTACAGGTGATTAGATCTGAACACATTTAGACGATTGGCAATTTATTTCCCAGATCATATGTATTCCGATTAGACATAAAACACTTGTAGTCCGTAAGTAATTCTAACAATAACTGTATTTGTAAAACACCTGTACTTAACATAATTTCATGCCCGTATTTCCCTTTATGGGTAGACAGAGTAGTGTAGTACACTTCAACGATTCACCAGTTACGTTATGCGTCTCATCATGGATTAGAAATTTATTCTATAGCTGTACACCGGGCACAAAACCAGAGACCGTGTTACAGCTGGTCAAATGCCTGTAAGTAATGTGTCTTAATTCTAGGATATGATACGTTTATTCAACGATTTCATTAGTAATGACTTGAATGTTGTCTTCACTTTATCGAACTTGGTTTGGCTCAAGTTACAGCACGAACAGTAACAGTATAAGTAAAATAAATATTGCTTTGGAGCTGTTCAAGATATCACGAAAAAGCTTAAGGCTTGCTGGATACATTTGTGTTTACTCATGACATTATACATCGTAGTTTGAGCCAACTATGTTATACGGTTACATTTACTATTTCTGTGACTATTGAACACTGGCACCACCAAATTCCTTGTAATATTATACATGCAAAAATGTGTTGGTTTGGATTTCAGTCAAGTCATAATGAAACACCAGTTCGACACGATTTTTTGCATAGAAATAGCTTTTGAGCTAGAGAGTGATGTAGATTACTTTTCATCCCGAAAATATGCATGGTTTCTGGGGGATAGTTCTGATTCGCAAATCTGTAACTAGCTTTTCATAGATGAACTGCTGAATGGATTTGATAAAAATTCGTCTGAATCTCTTAGTTATTAAAGTAAAGATAGGATATTATCTCGGCAAATGCATGTCCAATAATATAAGAGTAGACCGATCTCGTTATTCTGTAATTACATAGTTATCAGCCTATCTCAGTCCACTGTTGGACATAAGCCTCCCCCAAAGAGCGCCATCGCGCCCTGTCCTCGGCTTCTCGCATCCAGCATCTGCCTGCAGCCTTTCGCAGATCGTCATCCCACCG
>DWJK01007058.1:0-10090 GCA_018248815.1 Croniades pieria auraria
AAAGAGGGGATCCTCGAGGCCCGCAGACTCGCACCCATGCGGCGATATATCCGCCGCGGCGTACGAACGACTGCCTTTGTTGTTGTTGTTGATGATGATGATGATCATACATACATATCTTTACATAAAGTCCCTTACGGGAAAGGCAGAGAGCACGAAGTGCCAAGTATCTCTAGCCGAGCACACCTGCCGTGCTCCTTCCACGTGCATTAATCTCTTCATACGTGAACGGTGGTTTCGGATTTTTTAATAGCTAAGTTAAAAAGCACTTAAACTTAACTATTAATTCAGATTGGTTAAGATGCCAAGGACGATTAACAGCTGTTACTGAGGCCCTGGCTCGAAGCCAGCCTCTTCCCGGAAATATGTTGTATTACATGAACGTGGCCTGCTGTGTTCTTGATTTTCGCTGCTTAAATAGTTTCAGAACATATTAAAGACATTTGTATGTAGAAGAACATTATGAATATGATTTTGGCTACTTTCAAATCTGTGACACAAAATTATACTCGTGTAAGGGTCGTATTCTGTAGTAGCATGTAAAAAATGTTTTTAGGAACAGTTGGATGAAATTAGCAATGGCAATAGGCTCACCACCTATTCCATGGGACTTAAACGTAACTGGTGAAACGTAGGAGTGTACCACACTCCTCTGCTAACCCCTTCGGGGTTTACAGGGGTGATGTTACGTTGGGATGAAATTAGCAATAGTTGAAACATATACGTAGAAACTACTGCATGAAATGAAAATAATAATCGTTGTCATATAGCAGTGTATAGTTTACTAAATATAATTAAATGTGTGTTTTAAGTTTATATAGAAATACAGTGTCTTTATAATATCCCCGGACAATTTCATATAAACAGCTTGTTTCATCGGTTTTGAAAACTGGAACTGCGTGTCACCCTTTTGCTAAGTTTATTTTTGAAGAAATAATGATAATACAATGAGGGACAGATAGCAAAACTGCAGGTATTTTTTTCTACGTATGTACGTAATATCACGACTGTAATCCCCGGAAAGGTAGGCAGAGGAGTGCAGTACCCTCCCACGTTGCACCAGTTACGTTTACATCCGATGGAATAGTTGGTGAGCCTTTTGTCATACAACGAGCACAGATTCAGACTCCGAGTCACTATTAGAAATTTTAAATTAAAAAATCCCGTACCCAACCCGGGATTTAAACCCAGGACCTCCCAATCGGCAGTCGCGCTTGCAACCACTCAACCAATGAGGCAGTCAAGTATTTTTCTTCAGCTGCTTATTGACTAGCAAGTTATGTAGTGAAAGCTTTTGGTTGCCGTAGTTTGCGAAGTGCATGTGGATAATTAATTGATAATTTATTTAGTAGTGATTGGTGTACGCTCCCAGATTAAACACTTTTCATACACACTACATGCCTGGCTCATGGTTATTGGACCGTCTTTCCTCTAAACTCGTTGATGCCAAAGCATTTGCTACTATTTGTTTCTAAAGAAAGACGCGGAGTTTTTGTTTAAAAACAAACATAATAATATTGATAATTTCATATTTTTCTTAATTTTATATTGCATTCATCCCTTTTGTTAGTTTTTACCGATCCGAGATTATCTTACTCTTTCATGTGACTAGTTTTATCCAGAAATATTCTGCAGCAAAACTGTTTTAAGCTTTTCGAATGTTTCCAGGAATATCTGTAGCTAAATTAGCAATGAACAGAAAGTTTCAATACTACAGTTTTAAAGGCGTTCCAATGGAAGAATTCAAGGAAACTCTTATTGAAGTACTGAAGCGAATGTGTCGTGATGTCATTTGGAGGATCCTTTTACAAAGGTGATGGCGAGATGCCAAGTTGTCCCCGAAAGGAAATTGTACCGTTGGAACGTGCAGTGAGTGCGCTTCGGCTGGAGGAATCCGGCTTCTTATATGGAGACTGATAATAAAATACTTTAGAATTACTTGCAATGTTAATGAACAGTACCACAAACGAAAAACACACGTCTACATATTTAAATTGTAATTTATATTGGACATAATATGTACATACGTATTATTATTAAACTAGCTATCCCCGCGACTTCGTACGCGTAGATTTCGTAAGTTTTAAAAAAATATATTGACATAACCTCTTTATTTGTTAACCGATTTAAATGAAAAAAAAACACTAAATGTTAAGTGAAGCCCATCACATTATAATCTTGTAAACGGCATTCAAATCGGATAAGCCGTTTCTGAGATTAGCGTGCACAAATATACGGACAAACAGACAAAATGAAAAAAACATTGTTTTGGGTTCTCTTGCGTATATAAAAGCATCCTATTATGAATTTATAAATATATTTTCCATGTACAGACAGCGACCAGTTACAGTTTTATTATATGTAATATACAGATAATAGAGGATTCTCGATAGGTCATGACATAAAATACAAATGATGAAATCTTTTTTTAGCTTCTGGATCAATCAACTTTTTTTTTTATTTGTTAACTATTTGCGGTGTCGGTCATGGATAGCAAAAGATATTTATATTATAGGTAATATAATAAACAGATTTTGACTTCCGAACTAATATCGTTAAAGTTGACATGTGCTTTTATAGGTAATATTATTGAACGTACGCAAAAAGTAGGATGTGGGGCGGATGAACTGTTTTCAACTTATTAAACTTTGGGTTGTTTAAGCAGATGCGCCCGGCCCGTAAAGTTTTCTTTTAATAAAGCGACGCGTTCTTTCTAATAAATATACTTTTAGATACGAGTTAATAATATGAAGTATTTTATTCAGTTTATAATAATTATAATAATAATGACCCATTTATCATTCCACTGTTGGAATATGGGTCTCCTCTCATATTGAGAGGGTTAAAGCCGCAGTCTGCCACGCTGACCAAGTGCGGGTTCGCAAACTTGACACACCTTAAAACTCTTTTTTTATAAATACTAAGATGTTCAGGTTTCCCCACATTCAGTTTATATAGGACATAACGTAGCATTATTTTCTGTTTTATCATTTCGCTGTTGGAATAGTGGTCTCCTCTCGTAGTGAGAGGGTTAATGCCATAGTCTGCTACGTTGGCCTAGTGCGGGTTGGCAGACTCCACACGCCTTAGAGACTTTTTTAATAAGCTTCTAAGGTGTGCAGGTATCCTCACGATGTCTACCTTCACCGTTAACTAACAGACGACATAATAAGTTCATTTTACCAGCACAAGTATTTATGTACGTGATAACACAAAATTTGTCAAGCAGCGTTTCAAATGCCTCTGAATTCATTTTATGCAAAATTGATTTCGTCATGATTTTCCTGTGTCCAAATTAATGTCACCCCCGTTTAAGGACTTTTAACCTATTAAACGAGGTTTTGGTAAATCTTAATACATAGAATTTAATAGATCGTTTGTAGATCTTAAATAGACAAGAAACAGCTGTATTACCAGTTTAATTAATCTATGCCCTCTACCTAATTGTAAAATAAAGATTCTATATGAGTAATTTACGAGTACGCCTTGTATCTCTAAGTCTGATATACTGCATATATGTACTCGTACGTGAATGTTTTAATTTTACAAAACCTTAATAAGCACCATGTTCTTAGATATGTTTGAAAATACAATAAGTTATTAGGCGAATTGTTTAGTACTCGTCCGCGATCTCCTTACCAGTACTTACGTGATGCTACGAATGTCCTGGAACAGATCGTAAACCCCAATTTTGCAAGCCCCAAGAGTTTCGAACGAAGAGTTAATGATGTAGAATGTCAGAGATAAACACGTCGTTGTTTAAACAGATACGAGCGATGTAAAATGTCTTCCTCGAGTACCTTAAAATTGAAGACTGCCATCATAACACGTTGTTTAAATTCACAATTGAAAAAAACCTATATAATCTCTATTTACACATAACTGAGTAGGTATGTCAATAGATTAAAACGTAACATCACGTCTGTAATCCCCGAAGGGGTATGCAGAGGAGTGTAGTACGCTCCCACGTTTCACCAATAGGTTCATTATTACATTTGACGTGTATCGTTACTGGCGTATTGCACACCCCTGCCTACCTCTTCAGGCAAATACAAGCGTATGTTGCGTCACATATAACTAGGTTAATACAATAAGCGTCAGGTATCATTATATTTCGTAACAAATACCAAACAGGGCCGTCCCGAAAAGCATACGCAAGTTAAGCCGGCACATTTTTAATCATGTGTGTAAATACTCACGAAACACTTAATAGCAAAATTAGCAAAAATATTATATGTATACACGAATATCACAGTAATACACGTAACGTGTACTCAATGCAACTGATACATTCAATGTATTATAGATATATATGTATACATGACATCTAAATTGCAAGTGGAGAAACGCTCGGTCTCAGTGAACTCCTGACCTTAATCCCATGCTATAGCGCACTGAGCTGAAGCTTCATGTATGTACGCAGACTGCATTATGCTTCAGTTGCTTTCTAAGACCTCGTGCAGTGAAGGCATGTAATATCATACACGTAAGGTGTAAATGTGTGTTCACATACATAAAAACAAAATAACGCGTCAGTCATATAATATAATAATCGACCCATTTGTCATTCCCCTGTTGGAATATGGGTCTCTTCTCATAATGAGAAAGTTAAGGTCATAGTCAATCACGCTGGCATAGTCAACCAAGCTAAGTGCGTGTTGGCAGACTTCACACATCTTAGAAAAGTCTTATTTTTTTTTCCAATTCTAAGTCGTGCAGGTTTTCTCACGATGTTTTCCTTCACCATAAGCAAGTGATATTTAAAATTAAAACGCACTTTTGTAAAAATGTGCGCGCCATGGATTTGAACCTAGCACCCTCGGACTGAGAGGCTGAATTCTTTACTACTAGGCTATCACTGCTTTATACATATATAATATGATCTCATCATAATCATCATGTCAGCCTTTTCCGTTCCTCTGCTAGACATAGTCCTTTCCCAAGGTGAGCCACAATACTCGATCCTCGGCAGATCTCATCCAGCCACTCCCAGCCGCTTTCTGAAAGTCATCGGTCCAACGGGCCGGTGGACGACCCTCAGTACGCCTGCCGGTCCGTGGTATCCATTCTAGAACTTGTCTGCCCCAACGACCATCAGTTCTACGACATGTGTGACCAGCCCACATGTGATCTATTTATCATTTTTTTAACACTTGACATCATTTCATTAATTAATTTTAAATAATTTTCAGCGACAGGACAGCGATCATTATAGGTATTGCTTAAATAATAATTATTATAAACGTAAAAACGTAACATCACTTCTGTAATCCCTGAAAGTGTAGGCAGAGGAGTGTAGTACACTCCCACGTTTCACCAGTTACGTTTAAGTCCCATGGAATATGTGGCGAGCCTATTGTCATACACCGGGCACTGATCCAGACTCCAAGTCACTACTAGAAATTCTAAATTAGAAAATTCCAATAGTACCTGACCCGGGATTTGAACCCAGGACCGATCGGGAATCGGCAGTCGCGCTTGCAACCACTCCTACAAAGCAGTCAATAACAAATATTGCTTACGACTTCATAGTGTTAACTCTACAAATATTCTACGCATTAGCTCTTTTAAATCGTTTAATTCTTATTTGGCACAAAAAATAGAGACAAATTTTTAAATCAAGATAAAAATTATTCGAAACGTACCTTCTGGCTATACGGGCTGTTCAAAGCTGTGTGTCCAATTAGCCAGCGGGTTCCGAAACGCCTCTGCGAATAAGAATAAATGGTAAGTACTTGTTTCATGAGTAAGCAGTGATAGCTCAGTGATTAAGAATTCAACTTCTCACTCCGGGGGTGCTAGATTCAAATCCATGGCGCGCACTTTTACAAAAGTGCGTTATAAGTTTAAATATCACTTGCTAACGGTAAAGGAAAACATCGTGAGGAAACCTGCACACCTAAGAACGCGTAAAAAAAATCTAAGTTGTGTGACATCTGCCAACCCGCACTTGGCCAGCGTAGCATACTATGGCCTTAACCCTCTCATTATGAGACGAGACCCATATTCCAACAGTGGAATAACAAATGGGTCGATTATTATTTTTATTATTACCTGTTTCATTCCATGAAATGGATATTAGAGCCTCTTACTCAGTTTTGCGATGCTTTATTAGCTTTGATCTAGTTTTTTTTTTTATATGATTTTTGTGATTATGTCTTTCTTCTACGAGTTTTGCAAGTTCTTGAAGTGACAATACCCTGACTGCCTTGTTGGTGGAGCGGTTGCAAGCGCGACTGCTGCGGGAGAGGTCTTGGACTCGAACCCCGGATCGGGTATTATTGACTAGTGACTCACCACATATTCGGTTGTGGGACGTATAACGTAACTGGTGAAACGTGGGAGGGTGCTACACTTCTCTGTCTACCGCTTCGGGGAGATAAAGGTATTATGTTACCTAACAATGAGGATAGATGAAGTAGTTATTTGTTATCAGATTTTTTTTTGTTGACTAGTGAATTTTAGGTGTTTTACTCAAAATGTGCCTGGGGTCGTGTGCATACTACTTGATATTGAAGTCACTGCAGTTTATACACACGATTAAAAAGGTAATGGCTTAACTCACGTATGTTTTTCGGGATGGCCCGACTAGTTTCGGCCCTGTACAAGGTCCTTCCTCATGAGCTCCCGCCGCTTGCAGCGAGGTCGCGACAGAAACTCTCAGTGGGTCCATCCCGAAAAACGTACGTGAGTTAAGGCAGTACATTTTTAATAATGTGTGTAAATACTCACGAAACATTTAATAGTAAAATAGTTTATACAGAGATTCCATTTTATCTCAGACAGGACAACTTTCACCAATTAAACCAGAAATTCCATTAGTCCACATATTTTAATGAGCGATGCCTTTTAGAGTACCAATTCAACGCAATAAGTTGTAGAAACAAGAAAATGACATGATTGGCCCGTTAGTGCAGTGGCTAGTGAACCTTACTGTTGCGCCGGGAGTCGTGGGTTCAATTCCCAACCAGAATAAATATCTGTGTAATGAGCATAACTATTTGTTCTGTGTCTGGGTGTAAACAAAAATGTATATAGGCATACGAGTATGTGTGGTTTAATTTAGAATTTAGTCTAATTAGAATTTCTAGTAGTGACTCGGAGTCTGCTCTGTGCCCGGTGTGTAGCAATGGGCTCACCACCTATTTCATGGGAGTTAAACGTAACTGGTGAAACGTGGGCGTGTACTACACTCCTCTACTTACCCCTTCGGGGATTATAGGCGTGAAGTTACGTTTTTATATATGTAGTTTATCAACCGTCTGGTTACCATATGAGAAGCTCTCTTGATGCTCAATTTGCGATCAGATGACCATGTATGGAGTTGTCCCAGGATATTTTTTACTATAAATACAGCCCTATTGTGAAAATTGTTCTTATGAATAAAACCCTTAGCATCAACGTCAATTACCACGATTGCCGTTCACGACGAGAACAAAAAAGGAGCAAATGAAAACAATCCCCCTGAAATCCCTTTTGGGAATTCGAAATTTAATTTAAAATTTTGTCCAACCGCCTGATTATGTTCCACCAACGGACCGCGTAACTCCAACATTTATTTTTGAAACAGAAAAGTTTCGTTGAAGTAGAGAAAACAAGGTTCAGTGAAAATAAGGTAGGAATATATTTTTCATTAATATATGAGGTTTTCTGAACGTATAATCATAATACTTGTACATTCACATGTAGCCAGTACCGCTTCCAACATTATAATTCAATATAAACGTGCCATCACACCTGTCTTAGAAGGGGTAGGCAGAGGATCGTAGTACACACGTTTACGTGCTTCTCACCACCATGGAACGCGTGGTGAGAAGCACGTTAATTCAATATATGTAATTTTTGATACATATTTCATATAAATTTTAGTTGCATTCCTACTTCATGTAGACTTTAAAATATTTCAAGTTATACTTTCCTTTATATGTTCTATGTTATATAAAAGGGATAAAAATATTTCTCTTAACGTTTGATATATTGATGTACTAATAATAATTTTGTACATACATACATATCTTTACCCCAAATCCCTTATAAGGTAGGCTGAGAGCACGGAGTGCCAAATATCCCTATCTTTGCATACTTGCCGCGCTTTTTCCACATACATCAATCTCTTCATACATGCACTCGGGTTTGGGTGACTTCTAACTAACCCATCAATCAGAACACGACCTGTTTGGTCGATATAGGTGAATCTTGCTCTTCCTGCGCACCTGCGTACATCAACACTTAATTTAATTTACATAATTTTGTAATAATATCTTTTTATTACCAATAACATAACATCACGCCTGTATTTTCTCAAGCGGGTTGCCAGTTTTAATAATAATGTTATTATAATAACAGTAATTTTGAATTAATAATAATTTTGTAATAAATAACACTTCTTGTCTAATATCACCAGGACTGCCTGCGGGTCGCACACACAAACCAACGCTTTAACTGCGTAAATTACATCAGATACCTGCGTACATTATTCAGGCAGCTCCCGACGCTGAAGGTTCTATTAAATGTAATATATTTCGGATCTGGTAACTTGTCATATCTGTATATGGAAAATATTCAATATAAAATTGTTTTAAAAAACGTGAAATCACGCCTGTAATCTCCGAAAAGGTAGGCAGAGACACGCAGTACACTCCCATGTTTCACCAGTCACGTTTAAGTCTCATGGAACATGTGGGAGCTTTGTATTCCTGATTTACACAGAGAAAGTGCATTTCTTCATTATATGCAATTATCTATGACGGGGAAATAAAACATAGTAAGGAAATTTATAAACATTTTTCCTTTAGGGAGTGTGAGTTCTATCAATTAGTACTTGGCAAAAAGATCTTACCATGTCTAAACTCTTGTCACTACCATACAATACAATAAAATACAATAAAATGCAATGTAATACATTTCAATACAAAATGTCCAAGCATAATACAATGCAGTGTATAATACACTTCGATTTCTTCATTTATAAAAAATTAAAATCCAAATTTATGGTACATATGAGCCTAATGAACTAGGATTTACGAGATTAAAATTCACGGCACAGACTAGCGTGGGCGGGCGGCTGCTACCTAAGAACGTAGGGCGTGATATACAGTCATAGCGGTATATTGTCAATTTGAGGAAGAATTTAATAATAACGTATGAAATTGTCATGCCAGGTCTCTTGTGGGATGGGCAGAGCAGCCAATGTCAAATACCTTTACCCTTACAGCTCTGCATGGTTTTAGTAATAATTAAAACGAATGTTAAGTTATGTTTTTAAAAAACAAAGCTATTTAGAAAATAGTAGATGATATTTAGGGAAATAATATGAAATTTCTCTTTCTAACTGTGGCTCGGAGTCTGGATTTGTCCCCGGTGCATGGCAATAGCCCCACCACCTATTTAATGGGATTTAAGCGTAACTGGTGAAACGTGAGTCTACTAGACTCCTTCGCCTACCCCTTCGGAGATACTATACGTAATTTACGTGTTTTTTATACAAAATTTATATGAGACATCCAATATAACATGACAGTGTGCACAGATAATATAGTTTGGAACGACAACAGTAGTTACAGATCAACAAATATATTAACGCGTTACAAGGGAACAGTTGACGCGTAACGCTTGAGCACGGCGAGCGAAAGTGCGAATTATAAATTATTTCGTTCGTATTAGGTACTGTTCTGTGAATGGGGCAATTAATCAACCCTCTCATGTGACACAAAAGAGCGCTAAAACGACGCTCAAGCACTTATGTTCATATTGTGATGCTGTATTCGCGCGCACGTATTTTAATGAGTAGTAGTTGAGAAGGTGTTTTAAAACGTAACACTACGCCTGTAATACCCGAAGTGGTAGGCAGAGGAGAGTAGTACGCTCTCACGTTACAATAGGTGTTTGGTTTTCAGCTTTGAAATATATTGACATGTGCATTGCATTAGCAAATATCTGACAAGTGAATCGCCTACCTAATCGTTTTCTGGTCTGCATGAGATTTAAAATAGGTATCGGTCTTCTTCTTAGCGTGTCATCGTAGTGAAAGGATTTGCCGATCAGCGTTGGGATTCGCTGATCGTTGCCCGGGGTGCGCCAGACGTACAAT
>DWJK01007059.1:0-10090 GCA_018248815.1 Croniades pieria auraria
TGAAACCAAACGACCATAGGCAGCGTCGTGTGTTCGCTAATTGGGTTTTGGAGCAGTTGGAAGTTGATTCCAATTTTGGTCGACCCCCCTTTATGAAAAACCCTATATATGACTTACGCTTAATCCTTCAATTTCAATAGTTTTGCTCGTTTATATACATCTACGTCTAGTTCAAAACACAGAACTGTGCTATCTAAAATGAATAATTTAGTATTAATGTGTTTATACAATATATTATTATTATAGTAATTTTCGAAACCAGACGACTGTCACAAACCCTGTCGCGCTATTGTAAGATTTGCCTCCCTGTTTCGTCCTTCTTTGGTGCTTTTGCAGACAGTCTTGGGACAAAAAAATCCTCTTTATTCTATGTTATGTTTATATAATATATCTTGGTCACCGAAATTTGGTTTCTCTTAAAAAACCTCGCCGTACTGTCTTAACTCCTATCTCGAAAATAAACTGTGTTTGTAAGCAACACCGTGCTGCGAATACAAATTTAACTTTGTACGTCAAATTTAAAAGAGCAATTGATTTTGTAGACGCAACGTTTTAAATTGTGGGAAACGGTCGCCCAGTACGCGCTCAGCTTGCACGCGTTTTAATATCAAAAGTATCTTTATATAATGATTTATTCTTACTGCAATACTAACAATGTATTTTTCTTATCCATTAACATTAATGTCGAATTTTAAGTATGTTTTATTTGTGATTTTGCTAATGTATTTCACAGAACACTTGACACTTAAACTATAATTATTAAAATATTTTGTGCTGGTGCACAAAATAGTGCTTTAAAGAATATAGCGCATTCTACATGTCACCACTGTTAATAATTCACGTGTTCTAATTGTTTTTAGTTTGGATTCGAAGAGCTCATTGGCGTGCTATTGGAGAGGCCTATGTCTAGCAATGGACGGGAGTAGGCTGATGATGAATGAATTGTTTTTAGGTTTGAATAAAAGTCAATTTCTAAATATTTTTATTTATCTACACAGTCCAACGCAATACTTGAAAATTTGGTTAGTATTAATTGAATTATTTTGGCTCGAAGGATGTCACAACCTTTGCTACAACTACAACAGAGCTACAGGTCTGAAGCATATATGCATGCTGTTTTAAACGAGACGATCTTATAACTAGGAAAGAACACTTACTTTTAAAATGTGAGAGGCAAGTTCAGGGTGAGGGTGAGATTTACGAGTAATAATGGAAGTAGATAAACTTCCATTTCGGCCAACTTTTAATTTGATTAGTTTGTTTCATCTTAACTTGTAGGCATCGCTAGATACAAAGTTTTTTCGTTAATACTTATTTATATTCTTTGTTTTTTCGGTCATTAATATGTATGTTAGAGTGGATAACAAACGCTAAAAACGCTAATTTGCGATATTCCTAATGACAAGGACTTATTCTGAATGTTTTTTAATACCGTAGACAATCACCATTGGATGTATTATTATATAACACAACACGTAATATAACTATAAATATAAATTTAATAATCGTGTTGTGGTCTTGGTTCGAGCGATGATTTTAAACCTACGAGTATTACAATACGTCTTAGTGGAATTACTCATTGAGTTAATTGTTTTATTGTTGTAGGCTTGCATTTGACTACAATTTCGCGTGTTTTTACGTAAACAAGAGTTTGGATGCACGCTTACCTATAAGTGCCTTTGAACTTTCCCTTATTTAAGTTTATTAAATGAAATTGCATGTGCGTAACGGGAATAACAGACTGCGGCAGAGTTTCGCTCCGTTGTTATAAAGTCTGACGGGCATTATGCCACTCTATTACTAATACATTTTGAGCGCGCTACATGTCATGTACTATGCGATTTAACTCAAACAAAAAACAACAAATGTGCATTTTGTAGCAGTTTCGAATGAAGATTTTGTGCTATACATTTTTACTATTTAAAATGAACGAATTTGGATATGTTATGAACTGTTTAAATGTTGGTAACCATTCGGTAACATTCGTTTAAATATTGCAGATACGTCGGCATTGTGGCTCGCGCGTTTTTAATTAATTAATTAATGCATTGACCATTTTGCTGGCCAGGTAAAGTTAATCAATTACTTCGCTCACGAAGCTGATATTTAATTTTGTTCGAACATGTTATTAACTGAATTGTGTGTTTTGAGTTTCGATTTACGATTACTTCCGTTGAGCATGAAGCCTTCGTTGACGCTATATATTAAAGTAATTGAACAGATATAAACTAGCAAAGAGCGTGTACATTGATTACGATTTTTTAAAATTAATTTTATTATCCTAAATGAACAAAGCAATAGTATTATAACGCCGTTTCCTTACTGTATTTCTTATACAGCTAAAGATCGAATGCAAAATATAAAAAAAATATATTTTTGAGAGTTGTGCTAAATCAATTTAAAAAAGTTAATTACGTTTTAGATGACAGAAGTAAATTAATTAATTAATTCACAGAAGTAAAGTTTAATTTCTATTATCAAAGAATATGAACAGCACTGAAAGTGTGTGTTAAATATAAAATTAACAATTACCATTAGGAGTGCCGGTAGCGTCATCAGGCTCATTCAATCTCACGTTTATTTTGTTGAGTTTCAAACGCCAAATTAGCAAGTCAGTAATTTATTTGTCAAAGCATAAAACATGATACAACGTTGCCTTTGAGCTTAGCCATGTCATAAAAGTGCAGTAAAATTTACGAGTCGCGAATGGAACGTCAAACACAGTCATAACTGTTAACTCATAATTCCTTCAGGCCAAAGAGAAAACAAATTAGTTATACATATATTTTTATGTCAAAGGACTCATTCTGTTGTTACATACATATGAGGAATTAAATATTCTTTATTTTATTTGCAGTAAGCTCTCTATACGGTTTGTGTACTCGGCATACTCATTATATCATGTAACTAACAAATGCCGGGTCGGGTACTATTGAATTTTTCTAATTTAGAATTTCTAGTAGTGACTCGGAGTTTGAATCTTTACCCGGCATATGGCAACAGGCTCATAACCTATTCCATAGTAGGCCGTAAATCATGAAATTATACTACATTCCTCTGCCTTAAGAGAATACAGGCCTAATTTTATATTTTTTTAACATCTTGTCTAAAAGGACTGGTCTAACCAAACAATATCTTGAACCAATAAATGTAGAGAACATTAAGTCGAACATTGGTCTGTAATTCAAAACAAACCTAAGATGAGCCGAGTTGGTTACACGTAATTTTTATTTATATCTAAAAATAATGTAAATCAGTATGTTGATAGATTTAATACATGGGTATATATTATAACAATGTGATAAATTAATCAACAACTTTGCGGTTGGCTCTTTAGATCGGCGGCCGCTAATGTCAACAATCCATGTGCATAACCGTGCTTTAGGGAATGCTTTAGGTACGAGTATACACTTCTTGTTGCTGACATTAGGAAACGCATTTGCTAATTTTTTTAAACTTTATGAGTAGTTCTGTTGAGGGAGCACTTATGCTTACGCAGAGATGTAACAACAAAGTCCAGTTACGTGTACTGTGTATGTAGAGATTACATAACAATATGTACTTTAGGAATGCTAATTTAGGAAAAGGAGATATATCAAACTTTTACTGTATTCGAGAACTAATACGTTATGTAAAATTATTTAAAACACATTATACTGTAATATTGCATTATTTTTATCGATCCTCTTATAAGCAGCTTGTTTCTAGTCTCATTGACGTGATATTTATAAAAAGTTAAAAAAAAACCTGTTTCTAATAATATTGCTAGTTATGTAACAAAATGTCATTATTTATAATATTTGAAATAACATTTTGTACCTTCACATACATATAAAGAACATGCTGTATATAAGCAATTTTGGTAAACCGCATGAGGTTGTGTAATTGTACCCGCATTAGCGTCTTGTACCGCTTATGCAGTAATTAGCGGTGCTCATGATTTATTTGACGACTTCATTAATGATTCCTTCGGTCATTTGTAATTTGAACACGAGTCATCCCAATATCAAATATGTGCTTGTTAATTACACTATTATCCTAGTAACTTGATATTTATTAAGAAATGACCACGAACGACTGTTTAACCTATTTTTTCGTCCAGGAAACTTTTATTGTAAATATCATCATCATCATCGAGAATATGCCGATGACGATTGTAAAAATAAACCATCCGCAGGTATAAAAGGCCACGACGGATTTCATGCACTTTCTTGATGCTAATTAGACCACGAACTATTATCTAGCAACTGTGCTCAATTTATTGTTTAAATACGTACATAAATATTTGTGTAAATACTTTTATCCTCTTCATATTAGAAAATTAAATACACAACCGATCTCTTTAAAATTGAAGATCGACTTATAAATATTGTTTGAGTACGAGTACAATGAATCAGTTCGAGCCCTTCAAAAAGCTACTTACATAGTTACCTTTGTGCTTAACTGAGAAGTATAATCGTCGATTATATCTACTTAAGCGATTCTCGTCTTCGATCCTATGCCTGTAGCCGGTTAAACCATAATCCGCTAGCGTCGGCGATGGTATATCGTAATTAATACGGATAGTAAAAGAACGTGTTATCAACATGCAGTGTTAAATTTAATAATCGTGCAGTAATAATGGTTTTATATTCAATTAATATTTCATTATGTTCAGTGATGTAGGGCATATTATTTATCACGTAATAGCAGCTGGTTTTAATATGTTTATGGTGTGATTCAATTCGGTTTGTGAATGGAATGCCAAATTGAGTTAAGTATGGTGTTTGATTTTAATTTACTGCTGCATTTTGTTGTTATGTCATATTTTTAACAGCTTTTTCAGTTCTCGATACACAGTTGCGGTCTAATTCACGGCTTAGTGGGTACGCATACAAAGTAAATGATATGTACTCAAGTACGTTCATAAACAACGTACAATTACATTATTTTTGTGCGATGGTAGAGTTTGCAAGCGCGGCTGCTCATCGAGAGCACTTGGGTACTATCGGGTTTTTTAACTTAATATTCCTAGTTGTATCTCGGAGTCTGAATTTATGCCCGGACTATGGCAATGGGCTCACTACTGACGAGTATATATTTCATTATGTGGCGTATAACATAACTGGTGAAGCGTTGGAGTGTACTAGACTCATGTGCCTCCCGCTTTGGGAATTACAGGCGTTATGTTACTTTAGGTTATCAGAATTTACTATAATACGGAAGTTCCCAAACTTATTTTATCTGCTCCCTACTTTGAGAAATATTTCTTTTCTAACGCGCCTCGAAATTACTGTAAATATACATGGAGTCTCATTTAAGTCCATTTTCTGAGTTTCCAATATTATAATGTGAAAATATGCGATTGTTTGTTACGCATTTACGATAAAATTACTGAATTAACTAAAAACGTTTACTAAAGAAAGAAATGTAAATTCAAACACAAACACCATTAAAGAAACATAACTATTCTAATGTGCAGGATGATTCCAGCGGTTTGTAACAAGTTTGTCGATTGTATTTACTCAAAACAGGCTCGTATTTACTCAAAAATAGCCTAGAGTCATTGTGTTCTGTAACATAAATGCGACTTCTTAAAGTTGCTTTTTTAACAGGATTGCCACAACACTAAATCTACGTCCACATAAATACGATTATAGGCCTGCTATCAAAAACTTTTGAACAATCGACCACAATCTAGAGCACAATCGCGGGATTGGCTTTTGTAGCCAAAAGTCTTGGTAGCCATTTTTGAATTCGATTTTTATTTCCTCGTTGGTTAACGGTTCTATAAGTTCTTCTTTCAAAAGGAATAATTTTGCATTGTTGATATTTGAAGACAATTTAAATACGCATTCCGCAATTTCCTATTTTAAAATGTCTTGGAATCGATTTTTGAAAAAATATTTGTATTAAAGAAGCAAATCGTTTTTAATAAAGCATGCCGCGTCTAAATTCAAAAAGTCATGAAATCATTCCTGGCAATATTGTACACATGACGAGGTATTCGGATAAAAAATCTGCAACATGTTTTGTTTTAATAGAATTAAAGTCATCACCTTGAACTAGTAGATTTATAATATATTTAAAAAAAAATTTAAGGTTTCTGTAGGGCGCAATATAATTAATTTGTCTGGTGACGTTGTTTCGCCATTCTGTATTATTGGTTTTAATAAACTTAATTGCAATGTCATAGAAGTAGTGAAAGTGACCCTTATTCACACTTGTAAACAGTTTACCAATAATATTATATATTATACATACCAGTATGTACACATAGTACCTCGTAATAAGTTTGTTATTTATATTAGGAACCTCAGATGTAGTTTTTAGTAAATTTGTACACTTAAATCTCTATTTATTTTCTCTTCAAGTTAATATCGAGTCTAATGATACCACGTGTCATTTAATAAGTTTTCGATTTATACAGTTTGTATTTTGAGTTACTACACATTAGGTTTTTATTTCTTTGAGATAAAAACACTAATTTAATCTTGTCACTTCGCAGCAGCTGGCAGGTGTTTATAGATATTTTAACAATATTCTGGTTAGATTGTTTGAAAATCGGTTTATGTTAATGATATACTTCTAGAAGTAATTAGTAGTAATCTTTGTTAGAAATATCTAACAGTACCCGACCCGGGATTTCAACCCAGGATCTCTCGATCGGCAGTCGCGCTTACGAACACTAAACCAATGAGGCAATTAGTATTAAAACGTAGTGATTAATAATTCTGTGGGGAAAAAAAATTACTTTGATATAGTTACCTGTTTGCAGTTGCACCATTGATGCTTCCATGTTTATTAGATAACTATCTGAATTACCTCATATTTGACTTTTTCTAGACGCGACAAAGTTTTAATAACCGGTAAAATGAGTATCCTATAAAGCGTGATCGAAGAAGACATAAGATCATTCGACGAAATACACCAGGGTATATTTATATATGTCTGTAGAATCACAAGGCAAATACAGGGAAAATTAATGTTTCTTTAATAATAATATCTTTGGACATCTCCACATACGGACATACCATCTCATGTAAGTATCAAGAGAGCTAGTGTTATGGCAAGCACGCGACTGATAATAATTTGCATCATCATCATCAGCTTATTTAAGTCCACTGGTGGACATACCCACTGAGTGGTTTTGCCCACTATAGCCACGCTGAGCGTACGGATTCGGGATCACAGATGGTTTCACGCAATACCATTTAGCCGTGCCTAGGTAGATCGCGCCTTATCTATATATGTATATACTTATACATACATATAAATTATACTTATATAGATATTTTCTTTACACCCAGACAATAAATATGTAACAGATACTCAACAACAAGAGTTTTTTGATAATCTACATATCGGTTACGCCATAATGCTACGCCGTAGCTTCCGACGGAGCAGTCTCGTAGCATGAGTCCGGATAAACACCGTTACTTGTCTCACCTAGTTATAGAACTGCAGTGCTAGTTTTCACTAGAGACATACGTCATGGGTACTATATAGTACCTCGTTA
Organism: Croniades pieria auraria; assembly: GCA_018248815.1. Taxonomy (NCBI): domain Eukaryota; kingdom Metazoa; phylum Arthropoda; class Insecta; order Lepidoptera; family Hesperiidae; genus Croniades; species Croniades pieria. The sequence goes on from DWJK01007059.1 coordinate 7,499, forward strand.
GGCTTTCTCTTCTGGCTAAAATGGCACTGGCAGCCACGTAAGGCTTTTCCTTGCTCAAACAATGCTAGCACATTCCATAGCGCACTTGTTACTGAATTTTCGCGATAAACATTATGTTTTCAACGTTATTTTAGGCAGAATTTTCACAGCTTAGAAATTTTTGGCTGTTTATATTTCGACGCTGCTTTTGTCTTTTTTTGTGTTTTTAATACGCTAGTGTTACTGTAATGTTAGGAACGTATACATTTTCAAAAAATCAAGTGTAATATTCAAAAACAAGATCAAAATGTGTAATATTCAAAAACAATTTTCTTAAAAGGTATGAATTCTCGCGTGTATTTTTCGTGTATCAACTAGTAAGTAAACGCTTATGGCATCAGAAATGTAGAAGAATCGTGATAAATAAAAATATTTGTGCCATACGAATATAACAATTCAGTGTGATACATAATACAATTAATATTTTAATTTATTACAAAGCATCATGATTTCTATTTCCTTTTAGGTCAATTGGTTTTGGGCGCCATTTGTCTGTCACTTTTTTTCAATTAAACGAACCTAGTACATTCCATGGCAATTTTATACGATCGTTTTTATAAGTATGCTTTGAGGAAAGAATTTGTAAAGAAATTTCATCACTCAACAATATTGCGACCTCTTATTTAGAATAGGTTTATTTTCCAGTTGATGAATTTCCTTTTATATGCCCGTTTTAAATGTATTTTTTTGTAAAATTTGTCCGATATTTAGTGAACTTTTTATTTTACTTCTAATGACTATGTTTTTAGCTTTGAACCGTGTGACTTATAAAATATAAAAATATTTTATGCAGAGAATTAATTTCTGTTCGGCACTTGATTTCAAAGTGTGTAGTCCCGTTTTCTTCGCAGTCTCTCAACACTAGGTTTACACGGAATTCTATTTTGTAATTTCGTCTTCAAACGCGCGCTTGCCCAGCGTGGAAGACTATGTCTTTATCCTGTCTCACTCCAATATTATCCCACCTCCAGCGGCTGAACGATATAAACGGTTGAGGATGTTCAGTGTTTATTATCATTCATTGTGATAGTCCTTTCTTAATGTACATACACTGGATTTGGCAAGCACGTTGCTGTATTTAAAAAGAAAATTATTCTGATGATAATTGTTTGACGGTAGAAATAGAGGGGTACTCCCCGGGCTGATACCATACCTGTTTTACATATTCCACCAATTCCAACATAATACCCTTGTAACAATATGTAAATTGTTAGTATTGAAAACTTATAAATATGTAAAGTGTGTGAATACTTTTATATCTGAATCTATTTTGTCTTAAAAGCTTAAAAATACGAATACTTATTTTATACAATATTAATACTTACTTTATGCAATACTAATACTTACTTTATATAATACTTACTTTATTTGACTGGGCTGTTGATCCAATAGCTAGTGAATCTGATTGCTGAGCCGAGGGTCGTGGATTCGATTCACATCCAGGATAGTTAATTGTATGATAAGCATAAGTATTTGTTCTATACTTGGGTATAAAAAGATATATCTACGTAAGTACATAGTAATGTATATTTATTTGAATTTTCTTGATCATTTGGTTACTATAATACAGGCTCTGCCTATTTTGAGATTCGATAGACGCGTGTGGAGGTGTGCCAAGATTTAAAATTTTTCATTATCCATACTATAGGGAAGGATTCGTGAAGATATAGTAATGGTAGGTACATTAAAATAAAAAGTGTATGTATACACTTCAATAAGCCAATAAACGATATTTAATCCTGGTGTTAATGATGCGTTTAAGAAAGCATCTTTACATTTGACACACGCCTAAAGATTCATACGAAAACAGAATCTAAATTTAAATAACATTTTATTTTCCGTCATCCCGTCCACACCTACATACGTCGGAATCAATTCAAGGTTCAATTCTAGAAGGATCGATGTATGACTGACGTAGGAGCAAAAATATATACATATAATAATCAATCTCATTTATGTTGTAATGATACGAGATAAATACGAATATTATCAATATTTGTACCTCAAAAACAACTTTAACATAATTAGAATATGCGTATTTCGCTGGTATTTAGAATATGAACAAGTAACTTTGATAAGACATTTGGTACAACTGTCAGCGTGTTTAATATGCAAAGCTTTTTACGTACAGTACTTGGCCGTGCACGTGTTTAAATGGTGAACTTAACTATGTGTTCTGGGTACTTATTATTTTAATACAATTATGCTAGGTTCCTTAAGGTGTAGGCTGATAGCATGGAGTGCCAAATATTTCTGTACTAATAGACTTGTCGTGTTTCAAGTAAAAACTTCTTTAGGCGCATTGATCACTTTTTGGGTCAACAAAAATCATCGACCTCGCGTCATCGTCACCGTCTCGCCTTCTTCCATGAGCTATATGTATACTGTGCTTATTAAACAAAGCAAGTTATACATAGTGCTCTCTGTATGGACGCTTGGCTGAGGCGCGTGTGCCTGCGGCGCAATGTACGCGATGTGGGACGTTACGGTCTCAGAGTGATCAAAAGCTTTGTAGCGGGCGAGGTAGCTATTGTTGCGCATACTTGATGCGAA